>SJYC01138572.1:0-44548 GCA_006408675.1 Madoqua kirkii
GTGTGGGGTGTGTGTATGGGGGGGTGGTGTATGTATGTGTGGTATGCAATTGAAGCATGCAGAGCTGGGTAGTGAGAGGAAGTGTGTTGCCCCTGTGAACACTTACTGAGCCCCATGAAACTGCAAAGATCAAGAAGACAGGTTAGTGTCCTGAAAGAATTCAGTCGTGAATTCCGGTCTCCTGCCTCAGGGTGTGTGGGCTTCCCCACGCTGTGATGATGGAGCCGCTGCCAGGGGCAGTAGCTAGATCCCCGGCCGTCGTCACTGGCACCGTGCTCCGCGATGCCCTCTGGCTCCTGTGAGCCTCATGGCCTCGCCCAGAGAAGGGCCTCTGGTCGCCGTCTGCTTCGTGCTGCGCTGCCTGTCCCGCAGAAGAGGGTCAAGCGGGTGACGCTGTGCACGTTGCAGCATCCAGGTCAGCAGGACTGAAGGCCAGCCCAGCCTCACGCCCTGCTCTTACTGTGC
Organism: Madoqua kirkii; assembly: GCA_006408675.1. Taxonomy (NCBI): domain Eukaryota; kingdom Metazoa; phylum Chordata; class Mammalia; order Artiodactyla; family Bovidae; genus Madoqua; species Madoqua kirkii. The sequence continues at coordinate 466 of SJYC01138572.1, forward strand.
AGGTATTAAATGTGGCCACGGGGAACGTCAGAATAAAGCAGAGACAGAGGAGACCTTGAATGTGAGCTTGGCACGATGAAATGTTATGACCACGTGTGCAAGGCTTCTGACTTGTTTTGAAAAATAGCTAAAAATGTCTAGTGACAATCAAGGAAAGAACAGAACAAGAAAAAGAACATTAAACAAACAGAAAACCAGACGAGTTTCTATGGTCGTTCCCTGCAGAATGTCCTTCACGGGAAATTGCATTTTAAGATCTTCTCAGGCAGAGAGACCCCCTTTGCAAAGTGCAGGACTTTGTTGGGGTGGAAAACAGGCGTCACCCTAAGGACAGCGCCCACCTGTGGTGAGTTCCTGCTGGGGTCCTGTGCCCCTCCACGCTTCCAGGCAGCAGAGCCGTCCACCTCTTTCTGGCTTAATGCCAGGCACCTCCGGGCCAGCTCTTCCCCGTCACCTCCTCCCTGTGAATCCCCAGCTCAGAGCATCCACTCCTGACTCTTTCCCCTCAGTGTTCCACCCACGCCTGCTGGGTACCCCAGCCTGTCCCCCTCCTCTTGTCTGTAGAAAAGCCTTAGTGTCTGAGGCCTTCCCTGAGTTCCAAAGAGCAAATTTAATCAAGTAAAAATTGCAGAAACAAAGGAAAGCAGCCAAGCAAGTTAAAGTCAGAACAGTTTAGCCCAAAAACAAGGCCAAGGGCTTTCGGTTCCTCAGGACTGTGGACATTATTCTGAGCCGTGTACTTGAGCTGTTTTGTAGACAGTAAAAGCCCCCAGCAGGTGGAAAAAATAGCTGCCTGCTGACCACCCGCACATGGACCCCAGACCGGCTGGAACCAGAGGGTCGATGACAGATTCTGGACACACTACCCTGTTAGCTCCCCATCAATCGGGGAATCGTGTGTGACCTGCTCAGTTACTCTGCAACCAACCGAACCCTTCAGTAGAGGCCATCAGAGAGTTCAGATCTTTTGAACATGTGTTGCCCATTTTCCTTGCTTGGTGACTTGTAATAAATACTATGTGTGCGTGCTAAGACACTTCAGTCGTGTCCGACCAGGCTCCTCTGACCATGGGATTCTCCAGGCAAGAATACTGGAGAGAGTTGCCATGCCCTCCTCCGGGGATCTTCCCAACCCAGGAGTGGAACCCGAGTCTCCTAAGTCTCCTCCACTGACAGGTGGGTTCTTTACCATCAGTGCCACCTGGGATGTTTTGTAGACAGTAAAAGCCCCCAGCAGGTGGAAAAAATAGCTGCCTGCTGACCACCCGCACATGGACCCCAGACCGGCTGGAACCAGAGGGTCGATGACAGATTCTGGACACACTACCCTGTTAGCTCCCCATCAATCGGGGAATCGTGTGTGACCTGCTCAGTTACTCTGCAACCAACCGAACCCTTCAGTAGAGGCCATCAGAGAGTTCAGATCTTTTGAACATGTGTTGCCCATTTTCCTTGCTTGGTGACTTGTAATAAATACTATGTGTGCGTGCTAAGACACTTCAGTCGTGTCCGACCAGGCTTCTCCGTCCATGGGATTCTCCAGGCAAGAATACTGGAGTGGATTGCCATTTCCTTCTCCAGGGGATCTTCCCAACCCAGGGATCGAACCCGGGTCTCCCGCATTGGAGGCAGACGCTTTAACCTCTGAGCCACCAGGGAAGCCCCAATAAATACTGTTCTTTTCTTAATAACAATCTGGTATCGCTAGACTGGCTCTGCTGTTGGGACCCAAGTTTGGTCAGCAGCCCACTGAACCTCTTTTGGAAAGAACTGTCAAAATTAATAGTGTCACACCTCTAGAATTCGGAAAAAGCAAGAAGATGGATCCTCTTTGAGAGGCTTTAGAGAGAAATGCCACCCCACTGACACTTTGATTTTAGTCCAGTGAAAGCTGTGTAGGGCTTCTGACCTACAGAACAGAAAGATCATATGTCTATATTGCTCAAGCTGCTAAGTACTTGGAAATGTGATGCATCAGCAAGTAAATTCTAATACACACGTGTGTGTAGGCTGCCATCGTTTCTAGCAAACAAAAAGGAGGTGTGGATGGTCGGGATCAGGGTTTGTCCCCTCAAATGCAGTGAACGTGGGACCCAGAAAACTGAGCCATTTTGAAAGCTGAACTTGGAAACAGTAATGGGATAAGTTGTAATTCGGCTTCACTGAGAAATATATTAACAGTGTCACGTTGTCATCTTCTATTGTTTTTCTGAAGTTGGATTTTTTCACTCGCCGCTGAAGCTCCTCTGACTAATCCCACTAACAGGGACCTCAGTGGAAAACCCGAGAGCTACTTTGAGAGCTGGGTTTTATGTAACTTCTTTTGCACCACAAGTGGGGGTTTTCTCTCCACCTTTTAGAAACTGTTTTCTCTGTGACCTTTTCCTCTGATCCTCCTCATGGCCTGGCCCTCCTTTACAAAGGTCCTGCTGGGCCACCTCCTCCCAGTCTGCCCTCCATGGGGTGGCCTCGAAGATGTTTACCCCTGATCTTCTGGGTCTCTGGCTAAACCTGCCAGTGATGACTCCTGAGTCCAGGTCCCTACCTAGACCCTCCCTCTGAACTCCAGGCCTGTGCTTGTCAGCCCGCAGCCTGCAGAGATCAATCACTCTAATACTAGGATGGAATCTGCCTTTTTCACTGTATTGATGTTTGTGCTGATGGAATGCCAGGACAGCAGGTGAAACCACAGGCTCCCAGCACCAATAATGGCCATGACATCCAGCCCCAGTGGGGCCACCAGGGAAAAGGAACGTAACACAAGCCCACTCCCCTCACGACGGAATACATATCTATACGTCTTTTTTTTTTTTTTTACAAACGTGGTTATCGGGGTTAAAACATGCAATGAGTTAATTAATATTATTTTAATAAACTGATATAGATATTTAAGTTTTTCTGTTTTAATTCCCAATGCTGCAAACATGGATGGATAAAACCACAGAATGAAAAGCTCTCTGGGCCCTCACTGAGGTGAGAGACCCACCCGCTCAAGGGCACGTCCCCGCTGCCCTGATGCATTGCAGGCTGCCTACTGGTCCTGTTATCTGTCAGTACGTTAGAGCTGTTCACGAAGCCTGAAATCCCCTGCTCGTATGTGTTTCCCTTCCCTCATCACACAGTCATCCCTTCAGCATCCCCCAATGAACTATCGCACTGCAAGGTGACCAAACCATTCAGTCCTTTGTGTGTGTGTGTGTGTTTGTGTAATAGAGTTTTATTAAAGTATAAAAAGTATAGAGAAAGCTTCTGACATAGACATCAGAAGGGGGCAGAAAGAGTACCCCCAAACCATTCAATCCTAAAGGAAATAAACCCTGGACATCCATTGGAATGGAGAAGGCAATGGCACCTCACTCCAGTACTCTTGCCTGGAAAATCCCATGGACAGAGGAGCCTGGTAGGCTGAGGTCCACGGGGTCGCAAAGAGTTGGACACGACTGAGCGACTTCACTTTCACTTTTCACTTTCATGCGTTGGAGAAGGAAATGGCAACCCACTCCAGTGTTCTTGCCTGGAGAATCCCAGGGACCGGGAAGCCTGGTAGGCTGCGGTCTACGGGGTCACACAGAGTCAGACACAACTGAAGTGACTTAGCGGCAGTAGCAGCAGCATTCATTGGAAGGACTGATGCTGAAGCTGAAACTCCAAGACTTTGACCACCTGATGTGAAGAGCTGACTCATTGGAAAAGACCTCAGTGCTGGGAAAGATTGAGGGCAGGAGGAGAAGGGGGCGACAGAGGACGAGATGGATGGATGACATCATCGACTCAATGGACATGGGTTTGAGCAAACTCTGGGAGATAGTGAAGGACAGGGCTGACTGGCATGCTGCAGTCCATGGGGTCGCAGAGCTGGGACGCCACTCAGCAACTGAACGACAACAACACTGAGTGAGACACAAATGCTGTTCAAAACCATTTGTGCATTGAATGAATGAGAAAGATCAACATCTGCGTTTGGACCACGAACTATGATTGATTACGGTAATTTAATCTTTCTGAATTCATGATTAAGAAACATTTTCTAGTAAAAGAGACAAATGACAATACATTATACATTCAGTACGAATCACTGCAGCATATTCAAATGTTTGGCAATTATTTAAATAGTGTAACTTAAGACTATGGTCCTTCATCTACCAATATTCTATATTAGAGTGTAGTCTCTCTAGAAACAAATTCTTAGAATTTTATTCATTTTCTTTCCACATCTCTGAATGAGGTGATTTCTTAAGAGTCACTCTTCAAGAATTATGTCTGGGCAAGTACTCTTGCCTGGAGAATCTCATGGATGGAGGAGCCTAGTGGGCTGCAGTCCATGGGGTCTTGAAGAGTCGGACACAATTGAACGACTTCACTTTCACTTTTCACTTTCATGCATTGGAGAAGGAAATGGCACCCCACTCCAGTATTCTTGCCTGGAGAATCCCAAGGACGGGGAAGCCTGGTGGGCTGCCGTCTATGGGGTCACACAGAGTCAGACACAACTGAAGTGACTTACCAGCAGCAGCAGCAGCAGCAAGAGACTCTGATCTGCATGCTGTGATTAAGTTAGGTTTCAGAGGGTAGAGAGGCCTTTGTTGTGTGTGAATGCTCTGATTTCAAGAGCATATAAGCATCTCTTCTCACAGCCAGCCCCAAACAGTCAAATATGCTCAAACCACATTCCACACAACAGCATCAAAGACAGGGAGCAGCTTCAAGTGCGCCGGTTCAAGTCTCTTAAATGGGAACTTTACAACTTGCTACTGTAATCCTCGGGGCTCCCCTGGTAGTTCAGACAGTAAAATATCTGCCTGCAATGCAGGAGACCTGGATCTGACCCATGAATCGGGACGATCCCCTGGAGGAGGGCATGGCCTCGTACTCCAGCATTCATGCCTGGAGAATGCCATGGACAGAGGAGCCTGGTGGGCCACAGTCCACGTGGTCGCAAAGAGCGGGACACAACTGAGCGACTCATGCTTTCACACCTTCCCTGTACTCCCAGTGGCAGAAGCTAAGCACCCCCACAGGACTGTCTGTGAACACAGCGCCTCCGGCCTGTCCCTCACAAATGCGGGATCCTGAGTCTCAGAGATGCAGTTCATTTGGTAGACGCACCACATTTCTGAACAAGAGGGAGGCACCTGGGCTGAAAAGTCAGAAACGCCATGTCCTCCTCACCGCCTCGGGGCACCCCATCATCATGCTTACTGATGGGCCAGAAAGAAATAAAAGACCATCATTGCCCCAAATCCATCCAAAACCCACCAAAGACACAAGAAAGGCTGCAGGTGTTAAGGGTAGGTCTGCAGACGGAGATTCCCTTCTCCCTCACCCCATCAACACCCCTGAGTGTGCTGGTGAGCAGAAAGGGTTCTGAACTCCCCCAGGCATCACACTGGCCCTCAAGCCTGGGGACACAGGGTGGATGGGCAGGCAGACTGCATCAGGAGTGACTGCTAGGGAGTGGATGTGAAACTGGGAGGAGAGACTCTGATCATCGAGGGGGATGCTGCCCCTACCCCCAGATTAATTTGTGGAAGCCTAATCCACGGTGTGATGGTGCTTAGAGGTGGGCGGTGATTGGGCCGCAGCGGCAGAGCTTTGGGGAAAGGGATCAACGTCTTATAAAGGAAGCTCCAGAGAGTTTCCCCTCACTGCCATGTGAAGGCGCAACAAGAAGATAGCTGCTTATGTATCACAGGCATCTCTAGCACTGGAGATTTTTTACATTTTTAAGTGATTTTTTTTTTTTACTATATCATTGAACATCACCTATACCTGTTCACTCAGTCACTCAGTCGTGTCTGACTCTCTGTGGCCCCATGACTGTAGCCCACCTGGCTCCTCTGTCCATGGAATTTTCCAGGCAAGAGTACTGGAGTGAGGTACCATTTCCTACTCCAGGGGATCTTCCTGACCCAGAGACCAGAACCATGCCCACTCTGCCTCCTGCATTGCAGGCAGATTCTTTACTGCTGAGCCACTGGAGAATTCACAAATTATACGCATAGTATGATCCAATTCCTTCTCCCTCCCTCCATCCCTTTTGTCTATATTTAATTATATTCTTTGGAGAGAGGTCTAGACTGATACTCAGATGTTGGCAATGGCTCTTTTTTGGTAATAAAACTTTGGATGAATGCTTTCTTTCTTCTACTTTCTTGTAGTAATTTTGTGCCATTTTTATAAAAACTGTGGACATGTATTCTTTTCTTAAATAGAGAAAGAGGAAAGGAAGCAGGAGGACAAGGAGCAAGAAAAGGGATGAGGAAGGGAAACCTCCATGAATACAGGTCCCAACTTTTCACCGATGTGATCCATTCACATTTCACATGACAGCTCCCAACGTGATGAAACTAATTTAAACGCAATAACTTGGCACTTGTGTTCCTATATGTAGATGAGTACTTTACAAAATGCTGCAGCTATGCTTTACTGAAAATAACATACTCATAGGTAAGAACACTTTGAGGAACAAACTTTATTTTCACTTTAAGGAAAGGGATCCAAATCCTAGATTCCAGCTAGATTTCATGGAGAACGCAAAAGTAGGGTGATTCAGAGTGACTGCATTCGCTACAAAGTAAGTTAACATCACCTCTTAACTTGGGGTGGTTGGCTTTGCAACTTTATTCATACTATGTGTATATATAATAGGCATGCTAAATTTATAGATGGTGACACAAATTTTAGAGAGACAAACTTTAGAGAAGAGCTGTAACATCATCTGGTATAAGAAGATCCTTGGTCAGCATTATTTATACAGCAGAGTTTAAACAACGGCATTGGTAAAATAAAAATACAATATACATAGATTTTCTTCCTCATCCATATTATTAAGTTATCAGGCGATATTTAATTGAAAACTTTAAGCACAGTATAAGTTACATTTATCTCTTAGAGATAATAATGTAGTTAAAAATAGCAACCACACAGACAGATGTGCACACATTTAAAGAGTGAGTTCAAAAATTCACATGTAATAAGTTTTGAACCCTGTATTTATCTGTCTATAGTATAGGCGAACAACACAAAAGTATAGGTGCTCCTTTCCACCAAGTTAATTTATTTTATTCTCTAGCAGAAAAATGATAACCTCTGAAACTCCTACACATAAGTTAATAAACTCCAGGCTCCTGAAAGCTGACACATTTCTATAGCTGTGGTCATTTAAGAGTTGAACAGATATTTTATGAACTTGTTCAATGTAAGCAATAAAATTTAAATGATTTAGGTCCCACCGAAGCAGTTGTTTTTTGTTTGTTTTTGTGTTGTTGTTGTTGTTGTTTTAACAGAACCACAGAAATTTAGACATGTATCAACTTGATGGCTCACAACACCTTCGGACACCGGGGAGCACTAAAAAAAAAAAATGTTTAGGCTCCACCTCTAAAACCATTAAATCAGATGGTAGTTCTGAAAATGTGTTCCCTAGACCAGCAGCATCAACTTTAGCAAAGAGCTTTGTAGACATGTAAATTGAGGACCCCACCTTGAATCTACTGAATCAGACGTGGAGGGGAAGCCACATAAGCTGAGTTTTAAGAAACTCCAGGTGATCGGATGCTCAGTGACATTTGAGAGCCGCTGCTCAAAGCTGAGGGCAGAGCATCAGGGTTCTGTGGATCTCCCCCACTCACTCAAATATGCTGTCAGTCTGGAGTTTATTCAGCATTCGTACCTATGGTGTGTCCAGCTCTTTGCGACCCCATGGACTGTACCCACCAGGTTCCTCTGTCCATGGGATTCTCCAGGCAAGAATACTGGAGAGGGTAGCTGTTCCCTTCTTCAGGGGCTCTTCCTGACCCAGGGATCAAACCCAGGTTTCCTGCATTGCAGGCAGATTCTTTACCCTCTGAACCACCAGGGAAGACCTGGGACTCATTCAACCAAATTCTTCTTTGACGTCAGGGCAGCAAAGGCAGAGTTTCCCAGGAGACAGCAATTTACCAGCAGAATTCAACCAAATCGCCAGTCCCCTAATGTGTATCATCTTTTCTAGAACACGTCACAACTCTCTTCCTAACTTGGGCAGAGGTCAGGTGAGAGTGAAACACGTGGTCATTGATATTCAAGGGATCTTTGCATTTCTACCCCCATTGTCAGATCCTCAACCATTACAAGATACACGGCCGCAAACCATGATTCTTGGAAAACCAACATACGGAAAGTAACGCTGATATGTCCCTTCCCGGCTCATAAATATCCCTAAATTATAATCAGGTTTTACTTTGAGAGAAGTATGAAGTTTCCCTCTTTATCCACGGTAGACCTATTTGACGTCCTTGGTGGCTCAGATGGTAAATCGTCTGCTTACATATAGTGCAGGAGACCTGGGTTTGACCCCTGGGTCAGGAAGATCCCCTGGAGAAGGAAATGGCCACCCACTCCAGTACTCTTGCGTAGAAAATCCCATGGACGGAGGAGCCTGGTAGGCTACAGTCCATGGGGTAGCAAAGAGTTGGAAACGACTGAGCATCTTCACTTTCACTTTCAGACCTATTTTGAAAACATCAAAAACCCAGGAGTGTGCTCACTCACTAAGTGTCTTCTAGCGCAAGTGTCTCTATGAGGCCCCCGAGGCTCCGAAGATAACAGCACAGGATGCCTACGACACCCCTGGTCACATTTCATGTGCACTGACCTGAGCTGGAGCACTGACACTGATTTTTAGCTGCATCCACATACCAGCTATGGTCTCTTTAGAAGAAAAATGACACTCTTACCATTTAAAACAATATTTTCTCATAGTCAAGCTGGTGACCCTGACAAAATGGACCCAAACCCCATCCTTATTCTTCTTCCCCTTCAACAAGATGAGGAGCTTTCCACTGGAAATCAGCATGATCCCCATCCATTTCTTTCTTCCTGGATCTTTGTTGTTTCTAAGTGGAAATCTTGTTTAACTGGGCTTCCCTGATGACTCTGAGGACAAAGAATCTTCCTGCAGTGCAGGAGACGCAGGTGACATGGGCTTGATCCCTGGGTCAGGAAGAGCCCTGGAGAAGGAAATGGCAACCCGCTCCAGGATTCTTGCCTGGGAAATCCTGTGGACAGGGGAGCCTGGTGGGCTATCGTGCATGGGGTTCACAAAGAGTCTGACATGACTGAGTGACTAAGCCCAACAAAAGCAACCTTCAATGCTGAAGGACAAGACGCCTGTTTACATTCTGGTCATTCTCTGTCCCAAAGTTGCAGCGACGTTTCATCTTCACTCCTGACAGACTGGGAAGTTCTAGTCCAAGGATGGTGGGATATCAGACAGATGGATGCACTTGGCCGCTGCAGCGGGTCGGGAAGGAGCCTGATAGAGTGAGTTCAGGGGACCCACTGCAGCCTTGGGCAGACAGCAGGAGTCCTCCCACCATCCACTGAGTCAGAGCCTCTCAGAGGTGACCAGGGCCACTCCCAGGGGACGAACTTACTTAGGGGCAGACCCGAAAGAGGGCCCCCAGGCAGACCATGTCTGCAGACCCGCTCCCCCGCCTTTCATTCTATGCAGAAATTGCTCACTCGTGCTCCCTAGAAAAGTGATGTGCTCTCCCTGCTTGCATTTCTAACAGTTCACTGTCACAGGGAGGACTGCTGGCCAGGGAACCAGGAAAGAGTCATCAGCAAAAAAAAAAGTGAAGATGGGGGCCCAGACCACGCATGAACCCCTCAGAGATGACTGAATTCAGAAGATCTTGAGCACAGAAATAATGGGTGACTTTAAGGAAACAGCAGGGAGAACGAGAAAGGGCACGTCTCAGTCACGGAAGCAGTGAATGACAGTCAGAAGTCAACCTAGCCAGCGGGTGGGACGGGCCTTGCAGGAGAGTTCTCTAGTTTCCAGTTAAGTTTTGTGTGGAGAGCGGAAGGCAGACGAAAGTGGAGCCCCTCCGGCGTAACTGGGAGGGGGGCCGGGGCAGCTCCCCACGGGCCCCAGGCTCCCAGGCTTGGCCAGGGCTCTGAGAGCCGACGGACTCCCCAGGGCTGGAGGAGCGGGCTCTGCGGATCTCACCAGTCCGGCACCCCTCCAGGGCCTGGCACCGTCCGCTCCACCCCACGCTCCCCCTGATCCCCTCACTCCACACAGAAACAGGGACACGGAACGCTTTCCTAGAGTCTGCCATGTACCCCCAGGCGTGACGAGCTGGGCTTCCTTTGCTGGTCAGCCCCGCAGGGCCAGAGGTCGGCCCTTCCCTGGCTCTGACGCTGAAAGGCATGAAGGACACGCTCACAGAGGGCTGAGCTCACTCTTCACCAGCACCAGCGCCCGGACTCCTGAATTTCCACCCACCGCAAGGCAGGTTAGCATGACAGCCCCAGACAAGACAGCTGAAGGGAGAAAACAAGCCTGATGGATCCACAGAGGTCTTCAGAACACATAAAGAATTCTCATTTCAATAGGCAACACCCATCTTCTGAAATAAGGTTCTGCAGAACACAGTGTCCCAAAGAAAACTGAGAGCAGGCTGCACAGTTCCCCCCAAGCCCCGGGTCGCCTTGCTGATCCCCACTACCTAAGAGTCTAGGAGTCTAAGTGGCAGATTCCAGTCCCCGTCGATTCCAGCAGCCAGCAGCTGGTGGCTTCTCTAAAATGTTGAGAACTGGGGACACAGGCCCCCATTTCTTGAGATTCTCAGAAAACTGCTACTGCTAAGTCACTTTAGTCATATCTGACTCTGTGCGACCCCACAGACGGCAACCTACCAGGCTCCGCCATCCCTAGGACTCTCCAGGCAAGAACACTGGAGTGAGTTGCTATTTCCTTCAATGCAGGAAAGTGAAAAGTGAAAGTGAAGTCGCTCAGTCATGTCTGACTCTTTGAAATCCCATGGACTGCAGCCTACCAGGCTCCTCCACCCATGGGATTTTCCAGGCAAGAGTAATGAAGTGGGTTGCCACTGCCTTCTCAAAAAGAATGGGACTTGTATACAAGCCAGCAATCCCACTCCAGGTGTAAATCCAGAGAAAACTAGTAATTAAAAAAGATCCATGCACCCCAGTGTTCACAGCAGCATTATTCAGAGCAGCCAGGACATGAAAGAAACCTAAATGCCCTTTGACAGATGAATGGATAAAGAAGATGTGGCACACACATGCAATGGAATACTGCTCAGTCATTAAAAAATAAAAAAAGGATGAAAAATTGCCATTTGCAGCCATATGCATAGGTCTGGAGACTGTCATACTGAGTGAAGTCAGAGAAGAAGAAATATCATATGACAGCCCTTATATGCAAAATCTAAAAAGAAATGATTCAAATGAACTTACAGAACAGAAACAGACTCACAGACATGTAAAACAAACTTATTGTGTGGCAGAAGGCAGCACAATATTGTAGAGAAATTGTCCTCCAATTAAAAAAAATAACTACGGTTACCAAAGGGGAAGGGGCAGAAGGGATAAATTGGGAGTTTGGGATTAACAGATACACACAATATATATAAAATAGGTAGCCAACAAGGGCCTGCTGTACAGCACAGGGAATTCTATTCAATATCTTATAATAAACCATGAGGTGAAGGTGAAGTCGCTCAGTCGTGTCCGACTCTTGGCGACCCCGTGGATTGTAACCTACTAGGCTTCTCTGTCCATGGGATTCTCCAGGCAAGAACACTGGAGTGGATTGCCATTTCCTTCTCCAGGGGATCTTCCCGACCCAGGTATCAAACCCAGGTCCCCCGCATTGGAGGCAGCCGCTTTAACCTCTGAGCCACCAGGGAAACCCATAATAAACCATAATGGAAAAGAACCTGAAAAAGATTATGTATTATATATGTATAACTGAGTCACTTTGCTGGACACCAGCAACTAACACAATATTGTAAACCAACTGCACTTCAATTTAAGAGACCAAAAAGGATGAGGCTTTCTACTCCAAAGTGGCACCAAAACCTTTAGCTGCAAACTTGGCTCCTCACACAATTGTGTGAACACAGCAACTTAGCCAACACTCAAGACCTGGAGAGAAAGTTTGACCAAGGGTACTTCACCACGTACACAGAAGTGGAGAGGTCACCCGCCACCTTCCCCCTCCACTCCCCATCACTGAGGCGTCCCTACCGCCCCTGACGCCCTCGGGACAGAACCCGGATCTCCGAGGCCTGGAACAGCTGTGGGAGGGCGCTGACCCTGAGCGCAGGGCCCGGCAGGGGGGCCACGCCCCGGCCTGCTGCCATTCCTGGAGACCTCACCACACGAGCAGACCTGCCCATGGCCGAGTTCCAGGTTCACGGGGCAGAGTGTGTGCGCCGGCCACTCACACCCACAGAGGAAAAGAAAGCACCATCAGAGCCAGGCGGTGCTCTCCCAAGAAAACAGAGGCCCCTGAGCTGCGCAGACAACGCCCAGTACGCTCCCCCGCACACGCCTGCCCGACGTACACCCAGCCCACGCCAGGGACGCTGAAGCTTTCTACGTGGTTCTGGAGGCTCAATTTCCCACTTTTCAAAAGCAAAATTTTTAAATACAGCATAAATTAAATCCCTTTTGCAGTTTTTTTCCTTCCAAGATAACAAGTCACCATCAGCATTTTAGGCTACCTGCTCTATGTGGAAACTTTTTAAATCAGCACACCCTTAGATAAACAAGTCATTGACATCTGCCTGACAAATAATATGCAACGTTTTTTGATGACCCAGAAGAACATGACTAGATTACAGAGAAAATCACTTAAAAATTAAATCCAGGAAAATATTTGCAATCAGTGGAGCTAGAAATTGACAGACAGATTTTAGGTAAGTTTCCAGAAGCAGTCACTTTGATCTCTTGATTCAGTTTACATGCCTATGTGGTTCTTATACACATTTAATAAATTATTCAGCAAGAACGTGACAAAGCTATATAATACATTGCTTTCCTTGATGTAAGGCTGCTTCAGGCATAAGCACTGGGGATCACATGGCATCTATGGAAAGAGAAGGGATCCTCTCCTGCCCAGAACCTGACCTTGGGTATCAGTTAACGTCTAGGAATTATTTCTGCACCATCTCAATGTATCTGAGACATCGAGCAAATGCAATTATCTTCAGGATCACAATTTAAAGTTGAGTCACAAGAAGCTTTTAGCCTTGCATGAGTCACGCAGTTCAGACATCTCTCCACAGATATGCCTGGGACAATGGAGGAATTTTACTGTGGTTTATGTCAGAGTGGGGAACTCTGGATCGGAGCAAGGTAGGATGTGAGCACACAGGACTTGGAGATGCAGAGGAGAGGGGGACGACGGTTTAATCCTCAGTTCCATTTACAGCAAAAGGATTTCCCTAAGATACTCAGAAATGGGCTCAGCCCCGGCACTGCTGAGCACATACATGGTCAGAGCAGCAGAGAGACTCTGTCTCAGCAACTCCTGAGGAGACAGGACAAGACCAGCTCCCCAACCGCGTCCCCATATTCATCAGCAAGGGACCGAAATCGCAGTTTATGCATAAGAAAGAGCCACTATGCCTGCTATCTAAATATTCCAGAGCCATCTCCCCATGAGAAAGCAAAAGGCCCAGAAAAATAACAGCTGCCTTGGCCCACTAGGGCAGCCAAGTCTAAGGAGAAAGCAGCATTTTTCTTTGAAGTTCACAGAAAAACAAGGTTTACCCAGCATCCAGACTTCAAAGGCACACAGGGTAGGGGGGTAGGGGCGGCTGTATCTCCTTTAGCCTGGCTGCTAGTAGTAGGGGGAGAGAGAGTGGGGTTGGGGGGGCGCTGGGTTACTCAGTGAAGAAGGGGTGGGGCCTCTGAATGGGTCCCCATTCATTACACATGGTTACAAGGGCGCCCCAGGAAGTACTTGGTCTGCAGATACAAGTTCTTCTGGAACCCCTCACTCAGGAAACTGTATGCAGTTTTACGTCTTTGCAGACCTCCGTTACCACCGCAGCTCATTTGAGAAGGAGACAACGTAAACTCTGAACAAGAGGAATTGATTAGAACGATGCTGGACAAGAGAGCCCACCTGCCTGTGAGATGAATCAATCCGCATTTACACCCAGCGCTCTGGGCGCTGCAAGTCAGGGACGACAGCATCTGGAAGGGACCGAGGCAAGACAGGGTAAGTATGTCACGTCCAAACCCACCTCGGCACCTCCCCGGATAGGGCAGCCGCGGCTGCTGTGTTTGTTCCAGCGCTTCATTCGTGTGCGTGGGAATCGGAAGAGAGCAGCCGCGGCGCGGGCAGCCGCTGCCGCCGGAGCAAGTCACGGCAGGCCCTCTTTGTGCAGCTGCGTGAGTCCACACACACACAGAAGCTGTCCTGGCGTTTGCAATGGCGCTTCAAGTTTCACAAGACACATGCGGGATCGCCATCAGAGTGAAATGTTTCTGCTGAGATATTTGAATAAAGTGCAAAAAATTTTCCGTGCAAAGGAATTACATTGTTCTTAGAAATACTCACCTAGGTGTATGTACAATTTTTCCCCTAGCCATCAAACATGAAAAGTCATGATTTCCCATCCTCTGACAATTTTCTCCTCTTCTGTCCAGAGAACTATTTTAAATTGGCAAATGTAAATACTGTTAGCTGGAGGAATGTGGTTAGTAAAATAAACTCACAGACTAGAGCAGCTAACAGGCAAAGACTTACACGGAGTTGATCTTTTTGATCCAAAATTTGATATTTCACCTTAAGTCCGCCTATGACTCAGGTATGCATTACACAGAATTCTTTTAAAAAATCTTTCTTGCTTTTGTATCATCCTAAAATACATCAGTCTTGCAGTCTGAAAATTTTTACTAATATAGAATCATTTCACCTTTTCATACCATTTTCTCATTATTAAATATGAAACTGTCACAAAAACTACATTTGAAACTAAGTTATGATGATTTGAACCCCAGATTAACATTTCTAGAGGGAACGATATTTGGGATAAATATGCATTGACATTATTACAAATTTGATGAAAAAAGCATTTGTTTGTATATGATATGCCCAGCTATGTCCAACCATTAGATTATTTTTTCAAAGTTTATCTGAACCAGACATTTTTACTACACTTACTAACTTTTCTCGCATGGCATGACCATTATCTCATGTGGCTTATAATTCATAGAAATTATTCTGAATTCATAGAAATTATTTTCTGCACATTATTTTCACTGCCATTTTAAAATTTCTCCTTTTGAGTAGATTCCACTCAAGGCATAGCTAATACTTTAAAATACATATATGAGTGTGTCGATATGTAAACTTTTAATGTCCAGTTTCATTCTCAGAAACTCATTCACAGCTTCCATCATGAGAATAGTCGCAGGTGGTGGTTTTCCCTGATTTTGCTGGTCATCTCAATGAAGACTAAGTTCACAGCGTAGTTTTTCACTGACATCCTGATGGCTGACACCCAGGGTCATGTTGCTGACTGCCCAAGATAAATTTATGACCTCATGACTGCAGACGGACACAGCACGCTGCAGAAGCCCCACACACCGTTTACAGCTGGGAGCAAATGCAGCAAATGTGCAGACAAGCTTATTTCCAACAGATGGGTATGTCTTAATCCAAACAGCCACAAAAATAAAACTCAGGATCAAGTGTCCACAGTCGTATCTGATAGCTTCAGCATTACCACTGATCTTAAAATTGAAGAACCAAAGCATGTATTTTCTAATTACATTTGTTTCAAAACAATGTAGATCACAAATATTCCTGACCACCTTGATAGGCCCTTCTTCCTTATCCTACAAAGAATACAAATCTAGAGAGTCCGATTATAGACTCTTTACAGTCTTTAAAGTTTCTTGAGAAACTTTCTTTCTTAAGATGTATAAAACTATATTATTCTTTTTTGCTTATGGAATAGAATTCAGAAATAAAATTTAGAAATGGCCTTCACTAGACCTAGGGATTTTCCAGGTAGATCAAAGTACTTTTTAAACACACGTAGAATTCAATCAATATAATATGAATTGTTGTTAAGACAGCAAGTTACTGCCTTGCTTAACACCCCAGTGTATTTCTCTATGTCTGGTCCACATGCATCCAAACACCTCATTTTGAAATAATACTCTTTTTTCACACGTGAGTACAATTGGTTGATGGTGGGGTGTCTAGTCGACTTTTATTTTCTTTAGTGTTGTTAAGAGGTGACTCCTTGCGGGCTTGGCACTTGAACACTTGCTTATAAGCCTTCCTGAAGTTTTCGGAGAGAAAGGCGTAAATGATGGGGTTCACAGAGGAGTTGCTGTAGGCCAGGCAGTGGGCAGTGATCCTGAAGAAGAAGGAGGCGGGGGTCAGCGGGAACACCCCAAACTCAGCCCAGAGATGGATGACGTGGTGGGGCAGCCAGGAGACCCCGAAGACCACCACCACCACCAGCACCGTCTGCGCGGTCTAGGAGAAGGGAAGGAAGCAGAGGCACTTATCACAACAGACAGGAACCCAGCATTCTAGCTCATGCACTCACAGAGAGAATTTCCTGTACATTTTCACAGAATCAAGTGCATCCTAAACCTGCTCTGGGTGCTGACCTTCACTTTGCAGTCACACCCCTAAAGGAGCTATAAGCGTAGCCCGGTGGTCTCCTGCCTGCTTTGCCCCTGGAGAGAAGCGATCCTACTGGGATCCATGAATTCAGGGAGGCAGGGTGGAGGGGAAGGAGAGGGAGAAGGAAGGTGCTTATTTTCCCTCCAGCCTCACACCATGGAGCAGGGACTCCCCCACCAGGAAACCGTTGTGGACCCACAGGTCCTTTTACAGGAGAAGGTTGGACCCCCACCCTGCAGGAATGTTCTTATGGTATGCCATGATTTTGCTCTTACTTCCTATGAGTTAGACTCTGATAGCAAGTCTTTCAGAAGAGACATGGGGTAGCTGACTGACTCAGAGAGGAAGTTTGTCCAAGATGCAGGCTGGAAGACAGGGAACCTGGCAGAGACGGGAGCGGAGATGCTCGGACTTCAGAACGAGGTTGGAGCAAGGGCCGTCAGGGCACCGGAGACGGAAGTTATACTCATGTTTACTCTGACCACATGATGGTCAGAAGGTGCCACCACCCGTGCAGAAGCCAAGGGTTTGATGACCTTTGAAAAATGAGGCCACCTCCCTGGACCTCAGCCTCCTGGCCTGTGACTGGGGTGACCCAACGTGATGATTCTCTGACTGGACCTGGTCCACTTAACACCTTCAAACAGCTCAGGTACAAAGCTGACCGCAGGGCAGCAGGTTTCCAGACTGAGGCTGCCGCGCACAACACACAGAGCAGACCAGCACCCCGCTCCCGGATGCCAAGGATCGTCCGCTATCCGTTGGTTACCCATTAGCGTATGGGATGCGTTCCTGATGACTGAATAACCATCTGGACGCAATTACACCTACAAATAGCTCGGAGCACACCCGCTGTCCTTCTTAAGACAGGAAGGCCGTTTCTGTGCCGCACAAAATGCATGCTCTCTGGATATTCTGTTTCACTGCTCCTTTCAGGAGGTTTTCACTAAGTAATGAGCTGAGGGCAGAACTACACCCCGACAGCTTACAGGCA
Source organism: Madoqua kirkii (assembly GCA_006408675.1). Classification (NCBI taxonomy): domain Eukaryota; kingdom Metazoa; phylum Chordata; class Mammalia; order Artiodactyla; family Bovidae; genus Madoqua; species Madoqua kirkii. The sequence continues at coordinate 17,916 of SJYC01138572.1, forward strand.
AGAGCCACATGTATTGTACCCCTGTAGGGCAACTGTCAGCAAGGTGGCTTTTCTATGGAGGGTTTGTTACTATCTGTGTTTACCCAAGGTCATTCAAAATCTGCCTTTTATTTTTAGCAGGTCTACTGGTCTTTTCAGAACCATGAACGAGGTTCCTTTCCTTGGTCTGCCTGTAGCTTTGAAATGTGAGTGACTTAAGATTGCAATATAAATCAGGAAAGAATATCAATGGGTACGTACATAAACTTTATCATTTATCAAATGACGCTCCCAAAAGAATTTAACAGGATGCCTGTTTAATACAATGTTTGTGCTCCCGCTATGTATCGGCAAAGGTTCACTATTTATTTTCTGCCTATTTCACAGGCATCTCAGCCCATCCGAGCTGGTACAGGAGTGGGTGCCCTGCACATGGGCCCTGGTGCTCAGCCCTGCACCCCAGTGGCCTCCATACCAGCCACAGCTTCACACAACACGAGCACATCAAGGTGCCCAGGGAGAGAGGCACATGGCTCCCTCCTCTGTGTCCCTCACATCAGAGAACCAGGACCACAGAACTGGGAAGACGTGGGAAGGATACAGAAAGACATCCACCCACAGAACAGCACCCTCACCTACCCCCAACTCAAAACATGCGCCTGGAACACACCAGCTCAAGGTCAAGATCTGGTCAAAATAACTCACTGTACTAACAAAATAACGGCTGAGCACCGAAGAATTGATGCTTTTGAACTGTGGTGTTGGAGAAGACTCTTGAGAGTCTCTTGGACTGCAAAGAGATCAGTCTTGAGTGTTCACAGGGAGGATTGATGCTGAAGCTGAAGCTCCAATACTTTGGACACCTGATGCAAAGAACTGACTCATTGGAAAAGACCCTGATGCTGGGAAAGATTGAAGGTGGGAGGAGGAGTCGACAGAGGATGAGATGGCTGGATGGCATCACCAGCTCAATGGGCATGAGTTTGGTGAGGAACAGGGAAGCCTGGAGTGCTGCAGTCCATGGGGTCACAGAGTCGGACACGACTGAGCAACTGAACAACATCCCCAGACCTGGGTTTCCAGCAGCTCAGCGAGCCATCGTCACGCAGCACTTCATGAAAATTCAGGTATCCGGGTCTCACAGCCCACAGTGCTGCTTCCGTAGGTCGTGTGTATGATGTATCCGCCCAGAAACCTGCCTTCCTACATAGCTCATGAGTGCTTGAAGAATCAGTGAAGAATTCCGCAGAAGGCACAACAAAAGCAAGCGGCCTCGTCCACCTCGAGGAGAAGGCTGAGGAGCTTCCTCGGTGCTGACCGCACCTGGGCTGACCCACATCGTCTCCTCGGAAAGGTTCCAAACCCGCTTCTGCTCTTCCCCTTAGAAAAGTCAGACAGTGAGGAGACGACGCCCTCTGTGGGGATGGGGGCTATTTTCATTTCTTACAGTAGTCTGAATCACAAATGGGTTTACACCCAGTGCATCGCCTACGTTTCCCGTCTGTCCATGTAGCGTGCAGAACCAGAGCATGACTGTTTGATAGGGAAGAAGTCCTCGCTGAAGGTTACGTGCCAAGTCTCTGCATGGATTCTTATACCTAAGGTTGGGCCTTTTATTAGCCTGCCTTCTTTTTACTTCTTGCACTGAAAGTATCTGAAAAATAGTAATTTCTCCTCTTCCTGTGAGATGCTCTTTTTCAAGCCATCTGAGACATCTGATTTTTTTTTCCTTCAAAGAATTTTACTCATAATCCATCTAATGGAACTTGGCAGGGAAGGAAAAAGTGACTAAATGATAAGACTGATGAGAAACATTTTGTAAATTGTACAAATGACAGCCAAAAAGCTTGCTGAGTTACTCCAAGCCAGATGGGGAAAAAGAGCAGCTGTCAAAAGAACCTCGTGGTCAAGAAGGCACCATGAGGGTCTCGCATCTACCTCCCTATTACCAGGAACCATCCTGGGGAAGTCTACCCCACTGGGAAGTCTTCCAGAAATTGTTAAGAATCTTGTTTTCCTGTGTTCGATACAGGATACAGGATGCTTGGGGCTGGTGCACGGGATGATCCAGAGAGATGATATGGGGTGGGAGGTGGGAGGGGGTTTTGGGATTGGGAGATCGTGTACACCTGTGGCTGATTCATGTCAATGTATGGCAAAACCAATACAGTATTGTAACGTAGACTAAAGTAAAAATAAAATTAAAAAAAAATAAAAATAAATAAAATAAACAATAAAGACTACTGTATAGCACAGGGAAAACTATATGTAGTATCTCGAAATAACCTATAATGGAAAAGAATATTAAAAATAATATTATATGTAAAAAAAAAAAGAATCTTGTTTTCCTGTCTGATCAGCCTGGTGCCAGAAAACATTTCTCTAGGTCCAGCCAAGCCAGTCAAGGCAGGGCTCTATACTGTGGTCACTACTGTTTTGGCAAAGAAAAGCACACTCTTCTCTATTTTCCTCCAAACAGGCAGGAGAGCTGTTGAGCACATTTGTGTTGAACCTAACCCTCTACCCTAGGAGCACTACCAGCCTTCACGCGAAGTGGAGCTTTATGGATGGACATGGCACAAGGGAAGGGGCCCTACGCAGCCACCGAGGTGGGGAGCCAGAAATGGCTACACCTGAAATGAATAAACCTCCAAGATCTTCTCACATCACTCCACGATCTATCAGAAACTGAGTGTGTACACACCTAGGAACACCCTTCTCTGCCTGGACCCAGAGCAGCATCAGCTGAGCCGATCCAACTTCTGCCTCTGGGCGGAGGCACGCTGGCCCTCCACCCTGGGCCCTCCCCTCCTCTGCCCCGTCTCCCCGTTCCATCTTCCTACCCTACTCCCCACGCCTGTCTGCTGGCCTTGGCCTAGACGCAGGTACATGCACATACACAAGCTATTTGTTCTGTGCAAACAAGGAAGTAATTAAATACATCAAAAGAGATCTGACATCTGTTCAGTGGTTATTAAGAGTCAGAGGTTGTGAGAATAGAAGAGAAAATCTTCCCCCCTCCAAATGTTGAGAACTTCTCCCATGGGAAGAATTGCATTTCCATATATGTTCCCTGGTGGCTCAGCCAGTAAAGAATCTGCCTGCAATGCAGGAGACCCAGGTTCAATTCCTGGGTCAGGAAGATCCCCTGGAGAAGGGAAAGGCTACCCATTCCAGTATTCTTGGGCTCCCCTGGTGGCTCAGATGGTAAAGAATCTGCCTGCAGTGCAGGAGACCTGGCTTTGATCCTTGTGTTGAGAAAATACCCTGAAGGAGAGCATGGATATCCACTCCAGTTTTCTGGCCTAAAGAATCCCCATGGACAAAGGAGCCTGGTGAACGATGGTCCATGGTTTCAAAGAGTCACACACACAACTGAGTGACTAAGCACATGTAATATATTCCTTTACACGTGTCTGTCTTGTGCTTCCCTAGTGGCTCAGACAGTAAGGAAGCAGCCTGCAAAGTGGGAGACCCAGGTTTGATCCCTGGGTCAGGAAGATGCCCTGGAGAAGGGCTTAGCAACCGCTGCAGTATTCTCATCTGGAGAATCCCAAGGACAGAGGAGCCTGGCAGGCAACACTCCATGAAGTCACAAAGAGTCAGAAATGACTGAGCAACTAATACAACAACTATACACATGCCTCATATACACACCACCACCCCCCATATGTACACATATACATATAAAACCAAACAATGTAAATGTTAAAATGCTCACTAATCTTTCAGTTCAGTTCAGTTGCTTAGTCGTGTCCAACTCTTTGTGACTCTAGGGACTACAGCCCACCAGGCTCCTCTCTCCATGGGATTTTCCAAGCAAGAATGCTGGACTGGGTTGTCATTTCCTTCTCCAGGATATGATCTGAGTGAGAGGTAAATTAATCCCAATTTGTAAAATAGCTTTTCCTCAAACTGGGTTTGAAACGTAATAAATCGCAGGGTGTCAGATGCTGTCAAACTCTTCAGGGGAAACTTGTGGGAATCGGGATTCAGGAGAGAATGAGAAAAGACAATTAAAGATGGGCTGGACCCTCCTGAGGCCGCTCCCATCTTCAGTTCTGCCCCCAGGGGGGCCGAACCAGCACCCGTCTGGGAGGAAGAGAGCAGAGCACAGCAACTGCTGCGAGACTTCAGGGAGGGATACTGCAACACTTGCTCGAAAGATAATTAAGACAGGGCCTCCTGGAACCACATCAGAGACGGTAAATACACAACAAAAGAAGTGTGCCTGCTAAATCTCTTCAATCGTGTCTCTGCAACCCCATGGACTGTAGCCCGCCAGGCTCCTCCGTCCATGGGGTGCTCCAGGCAAGAGGACTGGAGCGGTTGCTGTGCCCTCCTCGAGGGGATCCTCCCAACTCAGGAATGGAACTCGGGACTCCTGCACTTGCAGGTCGGTTCTTTACCACGAGCACCACCTGCAGTTTCAACCAAACTGTGGGTCCAGCCACCTGACACCTTGTCCCAGTCACCCACAGCACACCTTCTCCAGAGGCTCAGAATCCAGAAGACACACCTTTTGGCCCCTCCCCAGACCTCCACCCCCATTCTCAGGCAGCTCAGTCACCTGCCCACCCTCAGCACCTGACTCTCCATGTCTCCTCTCTGCCCAGGGTTAAGATGTTCATTCCAAATCGCTGAACCCAGTAACCATAATTTCACAGGAGGATACAGGAGAGCTAAGAGTATACATTAAACCAAGCTCCAGAAACGGCACAGAGAATGTAAACTCATGAGTTTTACCTTTTTCTTTGATGCCTCTGACTTCTTTGACACGTTCTTCAACTTTTTATGCAAGTGGTTAAGGACCTGCAAAACACAGACTAATAAAATCGGTTTGCCTCAGACAGCACAATTCATTGTCCGTTTTGCACTGACATTTCCTGATGTTCTAAAAAGGGCAGACCACGGTTTACAAAATCACACAAGCTGCAGCTCACATGAGCTGGTGCAGTAATGATGACTGAGGATTGCCATGAACGTCTGGTCTTCTAACCACCTGTGTCTGGAGCACCTGTTGGCAGAGCTCTGGGGTGGGTAGCGCCAAGGTTTATTCCAGAAAGGCCCACTCCACTGCCCATACCTGCATCCCCGTTGGCCTCCCTGCCACCTGGTTTCCCCTAAGAGTCTACATTTCCACAATCCCAGGTCCCTGTTATATGTTAAATCCTAGATATGTGGGAAAACCACAGACTGCCTTCCAACAACACTGATAGCTGATAGACCACCATTCTGCAAGGTCCTGCAACTAACATCCCATCGGGGAGGCTTCCAGGGAGACACTTGTTTCCTTCCTTAGAGAAACTAGTTTTGTCTTCTCTCGTCAGCGTCAAACTCAGGAGAAATGATGTGAGACAGTGTGGTTCCACATAAGAATTTGCAACTAAGCCATACAACAGGGTCAGGATGGTGGTGCACACTCCAGGCAGGTCTTGAGTTCATTCTTATGAGTGAAAAACCTAAGGACAATCAGTTCTGGGTGACTAAGGGCTTGAGACTGCCCATCAGTTGCTCAGTGAGTCCCTCCAAACACTGGAAACAGTGTTCCAGCCACCTCCCTGTCCCCTTGGAGCACCACAGCATGAAAATAATTTAATCAAATTGAACATATTACAAAAGCTGCTCTGTCTGGGCGGATGCAACCCTCTGGAATCATCAGGCATCCCTGGTCGAGAAGCCGCGGGATTTATCCACCACTTCATGATTCCCTGAGCTTCCCTGCTGGCTCAGATGGTAAAGAATCTGCCTGCAATGGGTTCAATGCCTGGGTAGAGAAGATCCCCTGGAGAAGGCCATGGCACCCCACCTCAGTGTTCTTGCCTGGAGAATCTCATGGACAGAGGAGCCTGGTGGGCTACAGTCCCTGGAGTCACAAAGAGGCGGACATGAATGAGCAACTAACATTTTCACTTCACTTTCCTTACCCCGGTCAAGCAGCTGTCATGGGGTGTGAATTTCTGACTCCAAACTCCCAGCCCTGCCAAAATACTGCTCACTTCCCACAAGGGCTCAGCATCCTCCGCAAGACAAGCCTCTCACTTACTACGGGGACATCTGAGGTCACTCAGTACAGCGACAATGGGTCCGTCTACTGTCCTGCCGTCAGCAACTGGGGTATTAAAAATCAAACGGAAGAGAACGACAGAAGGGAGGCTTGTGCAGGAACAAATGGAGAGGACTTTCAAGAGGAAGGATCGGGCTGGACAGGGCCCCTCCCAGAGAGGGGAGACAGCCTCTCCCACGGCCAGAGGAGGGCTCTGGTCACTGAAAGAAAGGGAGAGGTGGCAAGGCAGCGTCAGCGAGGCTGCCTGGAGAGGGCCTCACGTGCAAAAGTCAGATGTTACCTCTATGTTACCTGGCCTGGGGCCACTCAGTCCTTCCACAGACTCGGGGGTCACACCTCATAACTACAAAACGCCTAAGGAACGCCGTGGAGTGGTGCATGGGGAGAACGTCCAAGCATGTTTCTCCTGGCTCTGCTCCACTCCATGAGCTCACACTATGGACACACACTGACTCACGTGGTGGACTCCACGAAGGTCTCGCCATCAGGGGAGGAAGCGTTATGACTGCGCTTCTCTGGAAGCTGATGACAGTGGTGAGTGGGCACTTCCCCGTCACTCGTACTTTCAGAAGTGTGTGCAGAGACCGACGCCGTCCTGGCACAAGATGTCTCCAGGAATGTGCGGGAACCGGGCAGGTCACAAGTTCATCTGGTGTCAGGCCAAGGAGGGCCCAGGACAAGCACTCCCCCGAGGGAAGAGTGAACCAGCCCCACAGCAGCAGAGGGCACCCCAGACTCATTCTCCCGCCCTGCATTCTGGGTCTCCGGGGAGGGCAGGTGCAAAGGACCCTCCACTAAACTCCTGTCTGTAGAGAGGGCAACTCTGGAATGCAATTCCTTTGTTAACTTAAAAAAAAAGAAAAAAGAAAAACACTGTGATTTTATGTCTTTTGATCTGGGCCTTGGGGTAACAATCAATCCTGAATGTAACATTTAAGTAGTGAAACCCTTCCATGCAAAGCAGACAGTGACTGAATCAAAGGAAAGCAACTGAAGTCTTTCATCTTTACCTTTTTTCAAGCCCTAGAATGAATATGCAAATATTACTTTGAGTTTCAAAGAAATTTCCAGTTATGCTTAAAGGCAAACTATTTCCATATTTTTTAAAAAATCCCAATGATCATGTATTTACTGAATTTTTTAATTTAGAAGCTTCGCCTTAGGTATGAGTTTTATAAATTCTCAAATGACAGAAATGTAGGCTGGTTTCTTCCTAGAAGTTTATCTTGCTGTTTCCATTAAAAAAATCTGAATTTCCAAAGACCAAAGACTTTTGGGAAACAAAGGAAGAATAGCCCATGTAATGATGAATGAAAAGCCAAACACTTTAAGAATCTCTCTAATCTCAAGGCCCATGCCCCACAGGCCGGCCTCCCCCAGGGGGCTAGGAAGCCCGCCATGGAAATCCTTCCTGAATGCTTTACCAGCTTCACAGTCTCAGTCAGCTGCTTCACTCCTCCAAAACCCTCTTTCCTTATCAATAAAATACGCACAGTAGCTCCAACCCACTGGGTCGCCTGCAGATCAAGTGACATAGAACACACTGGAGACCACGGCCCTGTGCAGACTAAGCTTTGATTTGCTTTTGCTAGAAGCAAGGGGAATAAACCAGCCATTTATCAAAGAGCTAAGCTACAGTGATTCCCAATTTCCTGCCTTTACTGCATCTCTTTATGCACAACCCTTCAGTGCAGGACATTCTTTCAGATCATATCCAAAAGCACTACCATTCAAAATAGACACTGCTCTAGATAGATGGCCTGGGGGAGAGGCAAACAAAACCAGGTGGCTCATAGTTCACATTTCTGCTGGGGGAAAAAAACCTAAAATTGGAACATAAGAACTGATTGCTGTTCTACTTCACCTGATTATTCAGCCCTAGAATCACAGGCTTATCAGAAAGAAACTGAGAAGCAGAGAGAGAGAGAATATAAAATGGTGCAGATCTCAGAATTCGGTCACAGAAGCATTTCTCTACTGGCGATGGTATTGGGGAAGGTGTGTCGGGGAGAGGGGATCTCACCCCATGCACACCATCTCCTGATTACTAAGCGGATATGGTGGCTCAGACAGCAAATAGTATGCCTACAATGCGGGAGACCCATGTTTGATCCCTAGCTGGGGAAGATCCCCTGGAAGAGGGAATGGCTACCCACTCCAGTATTCAAGCTTGGAGAATTCCATGGACAGAGGAGCTTGACCAGCTACAGTCCATGGAGTCACAAAGAGTCAGATATGACTGAGTGATTAACACACACAAACAAGTTGTGTAAAAGGTGTAAGTTTTTAAGATTTTACAAAATCTTCAAAGCCATGTGTTATTAATGAAAGAGAACGTGATTGTGCTGAGCTGGGGAAAAGGGCACTGCACAGAGACAGGAGATGCGGGGTAGGGGGACCAGACAGGTGTCAGCTGCATGTCTCCCAGCGGAGACTTTAGCCCTGCCACCTGAACCACTTAATATTCTTTACCTCTTCCTAAAAGGACTGAAATGAGGAAACGGCAGCAGCAAACCCATCTATCCAACGTTCTCTGGAGAATCCGCGAGGAAATACTTCTGACCATTTGGATTTATGACGCCTAACTTTAAATAAAATTCAAAGCTCTATAGCCAGGAGCAGCGGTTTCGCAAAGGCGTCCGGGCCGGCGCCCCAGCCCGGTGTACCCCGAGGGCAGTGAAATCCCCCCATCCGACCCCAGTTGAGGGCTGCTGAGCGGTGCGGGACCTCCACCCAGCAAAGAGGCCCGCTTGGCAGGACCGGGCTCTCGCATAACGCTGTGGCCATGCAGGCAATCAGGCAGGCTGAGTGGGCTACGAGGCTAAAACCTCCTGAGAAGTGGGCGTTGAACCCCGCCTCCTTTGGGGACAACCTCAGGGCCCAGGGCTTGCGGGGGGTCAGGACGGATGCCCGGATCTGCAAACTTTCCCGGTGTCGAACAAACCCCAAGCAACTTCCGCGCAGCATCAAACCCATGAGCCCAAACCGCGGCCGGAGGAGGCGATAGCTCGGGCAGAAAAATCGCTGGGGACGAAGGCAAGGGGGCGGGGCCCCGGGGGGTGCGGGGACAGAGGAGCCGCCCCGGGCCCGCGGACCCGCCCTGCGCCCCGCACCTTGGCGTAGCAGAAGCAGATGAGCAGGAGCGGCAGCAGGTAGCCGAAGACGAAGGTGCACACCACATAGGCCTTCTTGTGGCGCTGGTTGGGCCACTGCTCCCAGCAGAAGGTCTGGTTGCTGACGTCCCGGTGGAAGAGGCGCTGGTGGTAGGCCACCGGCGAGGCCATGGCGATGGACAGCGCCCAGATGAAGCCCACGCCCAGCAGCGCGTTGCGGGACACCCGCAGGGCGGAGGAGCGGCGCGAGTGCACGATGGCCACGTAGCGGTCCACCGACATCGCGGCCAGCGTGAAGATGCTGACCAGCATGGACACGGTAAAGAAGTAGTGGACGAACTTGCAGATGAAGGCGCCCAGCACCCAGGTGGGCAGCGCGTACACCGTGGCCTGGAAGGGGATGCAGAAGAGCAAGTAGGCCAGGTCGGCGATGCTCAGGTTGAGGATAAACAGGTTGGTGGTGCTGCGCGGCTTGCCCGGCTTGCTGCGCGCCAGCACGGTGATCACCAGGCTGTTGCCCAGCACGCCGAGCGCGAAGATCAGGCCGAACACCACCAGCGTGACGAAGTTCTCCACGCCGATGCCGAAGAGCGGCCTGGGTTCCGGGGTCGGGGGCTCGAGCCCGCTGGCGTTCCCCTGGCTGAAGTTCCCAACCTCCAGCTCCATGGCGCGCTGGGGCAGCCTAGGTCGCGCTGGCGAAGGGCGCCTGCCGGGGAAGGAGGGGCTCCGGGTGACCCCGCTCGGGGCACTCAGAACCCAGGCGCCCGGGCCGAGTGGCACCGACTTTCGGACGGGGCCACCTGGGAGAGGACGCGGACGGGAGCCGGAGCTGGACCTTCCCGCATTCGCGAGGCTGTCCCAAGAGCGCCCGGCGTCCGCTGATCCGCTACCGAACCGGGGAGAAGGGACCGGCCGGCGCAGCCGAGGGAAGAGAGAGCCCTCTCTGCTCCTTACCAGCTCCGCGCCGCTGCAGGTCGTTTCCTTCGTCCCGAGAGGCTTCGGGCGGCACCTGTTGCTCCGCGCGGCTCCCTTCCCGCGGCGCTCCGAGGACACAGCCGGGCGCGCAGCGCGCAGCGCGCAGCGCGCGGTTCGTGGAGAGGGCTCACCGCGTCCCCCCAGCCGGCCGGAGCCGCTTTCCCCTTAGTTTTTGGTCAGCTGGGCGAGCGCTCTGTCTGCGCCTTCGCCGCCGTCCGCAGGGTGCCGCTGAGAAGTAGCGAGGACTCAGCCCGGCTGAAATCCGCGCTACCCAGGGGGTCCCCCGCCTCCCGGAAGTCCAGGCGAGCGCAGGGACTGGACGAATCCCAAAGGGATGTGTCGCCGCCCACCGCCTCTCAGAGAACAGTCGCGCGCTCTTCTCTGCGCACTGCGGACCTGCCAGCGTCCAGCGACCGCAGCAGCTGCCGGGGTGCAGCCCCCGCCCCGACCCCGACGAGCAAGGCTGTGCGCGATCAGGGCGTGCTGGGCGGGGAGGCGGGCGGTGCGCAGGCCTCCTCCATCAAAACCGCTCGTCCCTTCGCTCCAGGGCTGGCGGTCGAGGAGGGCGCTCCCTGCCCCAGGAATGAAGCCCAGAAACCGGTGATTGGCCCTGCGGCTACCGGGGGCTTTGTAAAATCCCTGACCCCACCCCTAACCTGCCGGCTGCTAGGGAGGGAACTAGCTGGAAAGGAAATGGGTGGCCTGTTTGAGTTTTCTTGATAAACGTGGGTAAGATGAAAGGGGAAGGTGCCCTGCTTACATCGTCCAACTTTAGATCAGTTTTGCCTTGTTACTTATCCTAGTGACATATACAGAAGGCGCGAAATATTTGTAAAATGGAAAGCATAGATTTCATTTCACTGCTGTGGATCCGCTGACTACAACAGAAGAGCTGTTTAAGTCTAGAAGTGTCAGTAAGCGTTATATGCTTGCCGGTTCGCAATTAAGGGGCTGAAACTGATCCCTTCAATTCGCAGTGTTTACACGATCTGTCTATATTCCTTTTCAAGTATCCCCATACCTTCCACCATTCTCCAGATGACGCCCGAGTGTCCACTAGGCGCTGGGCGCCTTGGCTGGTGGCGTGGGAGGGGGGGTCGGGGCGAGGAAGGCGGCGGGGAACAGGGCACAGTGTCCCCGGGGCAGGTGCTGCGAGGGAAGCGAGCACCTTGAGGCACGTCTGCCCTGGCTCCGGAAGTTTAGGGAGTGAGTAGGATTTGATTTCTCTTTGACCCTACCTGGATAGCTGTATTCTGCTTCATTTCCAGAAAGACTGTGACGCAGTTCCTAGAACACCTGCCATATACCAGGCATCTTATCTGCATCCTTTGCTTCAGTTAATGCTGGCAGTCCCCTTCTTGTTTCCATTCATTTCCCAGAGGACGAGATTGAGTTCAAGTAGTGCAAGAACACCCTTGCCTTCCCTACGAGGACGGCTGGACCTTGTCCAGTTGTCTCGCCATCACCCTCAGGGCCAGGGGGCCCTACGACCTACACTGTCACGGTGATGGTGCCCTGTGCTGCACCGGAAGCTGTCTGTAATTAGACCTGGGGAAGGGTTTTCTTATGATTATGAACTACTTTCAACATTGAACAGATATTATAAAACCGTATATGATACTAACGTGCCCATCAAGCAGCTTGGAATCATAACAGAAATTATCAATAAAATTGAAAGCACTTTTGTATTCTTCCCCAGTCACAATCTTCACCCTCACCCCAACATCTCCAGATAACCGTAAGTGTATCATCTATTGATCACTTATGTATACATTCATGGTATATGCATATGTTCTTAAATAATATTCTGTGGGGTTTTGGTCTTATTTTAGTATTATATGGCTGGGGTTATATTTCCCTTAATGTGTACTTTGTTATTACTGTAAATATACCAACACTGTTGCTTTTCATTGGCCTGCTCAACCTTTTTCAATCTCACTGTGCCTTGTGATTCCCTGATATCTCTTAGAAACAGAACATAACTGAGTTACTCTAAAATCCAACTTAATAATCTCAACTTATTTTTGTACCTGGTGAATTTAATCTGTCTACCTTTATTGTTATAATAAGCTTTTATAACTCCAAGTTTTCACATTTCATTTTATACTAATACTTCCTATTTGTTTTCTATTTCCATGCTTCTTTTCCTCCTCTTTTTTGTCATATACTTAGGATTGCATTTGAAGGTGGCTTTTCCCCTTTAATTGGAAGGAGAAAGAATATGGTCTGTTTTTATTCTTTTACTTGTTACCCTTCAGTGCCTGCTACTTGCCCAAAACTATTTTGTTGTGAAAACAGAACAAAAACAAAGCCAGGTTCCTTATTTCATGGATCTTATCTTTTATTATGGATAAAAGAGATGGATGCCACTCCCTTCCCTTAAATGTACCTTTTTACATCTTCCTTCCAAAGACCACACTCCGGGCAGGTGGTGGAGAGTAAGTTTAAGGTGGAGAAACCTGACAGCCGCCGCCTCAGGCAGGTGGCCAAGCAGACGCTGGGGGAATCTGGTGAGACCCAGAGTCAGGATGGAGGTGGCGGGCCCGGATCCGTCAGTGCGGCTCCGTCCTCACCCTGCATGCACCCAGCATCATGACGACAGAAGGCACAGGCCCCAGAGGGAATGCGGGGCAGGAAGCTTGCAGATGGCAAATGCGTGACCAAAACATTCTCTCCCACAAAGTGTTTATTTGTTAAACAGGAAAAGAGTATGACCCAGGAGGCCAATTTGACTCAACAGGTAAAGAATTCAAGTGCAACACAGGAGACGCAGGAGACATAGGATCAATCCCTGGATCAGGAAGATCCCCTGGAGGAGGAGATGGCAACCTGCTCCAGTGTTCTTGCCTGCAGAATTCCATGGACCGAGGAGCCTGGAGGGCTACAGTTCATGGGGTCGCAAAACACGACTAAGTGCTCAGCCCGGCATCCCTGCATCGTCTGCATACTCAGTGTTCCTAGATCTCAGTGCTCCGAGGAGCTGGTGCCTCCCCATCCGGGCTGCGCTCACCAGGAGAGATGGTTAACAATGTGGGTGATGCCAACGAACACACAGCCCCATGAGGAAAAAAGACAAAAACCCGTTACTTACAGGATGATAAGTCTTGTGACAGAGACAGCGATTCCGGGGAGTCCTGACAAAGGGGAGAGAGAGAGAGCTATACGTTTGTACTTCGGATGCTCTAAGCTGTTTTCACTTTTCCCACGTTCTTCATTTCAAACCCAGATTTCAAATATTCAGGAGAGAAGTAAACATATACTTTCTAGTCTAAAAGAACAAAGGACATTTTCCAAGTCCCTTTGCAGAAAAAGTGTCACTATTTAATCTCATAGGACTCAGTAAATCGAAAACTACAGGTAGAAATTCTTCTTTTACAAGAAAATCACTCAAAATGATCCAAATGAAGTCATTTAAAATGTGTCAAACCAGAACTCCAGGCTCAGCACCGGATAGGGGACCTGCTTATGGACCAGGTGTGCTTGGGGGCTGCAGTGAGCCCCTAACCCAGTCTGCAAGCCACTCCCAGCTGAGGACACACACCACGAAACTCTGGGTGCTAACGACTCAGTGAAGCAGACCAAGGCCTTCCATGCTGCCCAGCACACTCCCAGGAGCACCCACACGTCCCAGCAGCGCAGTCAGCACACACCCCCTCCCAAGCTGGCCCGACGCTTGATCCCAGCAGCTGCTGCCTCCTCCTCCAGCAAGCCCCTCACCTGGTCCTGGAGTGGTGCACCTCTGCTCACCTCCATTTCCTCAGTCTGCAAACATGCCATGGCAAATATGCCACGACCTGGAAGAAACTCTAACTCTGCCTTCCCTCAAGCTCCTCCCTCCTCCCTGCTCCTCTGTCTGACTTCTCAGAGAGCCCTGAGCTACAGACTTAGCTTTATTCAAACAGCACCAATGGAACTGTGTTCCGACCCTCCAAGGAAACTGAGGCCTGGGTCCCTGAAGACCTTGAGAAGAAGAGCTGCCCCACTGCCTTGAACGAAGCCTCGGAACACTGAGTATCAAAGAGATCTCTACTTGATAGAGAGGTTGATGGATTAGGGTCTGCTTCTTCCCACAGGCAGCCCACCCTGGTTAACATCCCTGGCAGAAGTCAGAGCACGGAGCGCGTGCAAAACGCCAAGAAACGATGATGCGTGGCCAAAGCTTGAGGAATCCTAAAACTCAAGGAATAAGGATGTGACTGGAGAAAGGACCTTCCTGCGCGCAGGAGAAGGAGGACAGGAGAGAGTCAGAGAGCAGGGAGAACCTGGGGGTTCAGATAGCTGGCAGCATCGGTAATATTTTCAACAGGCCAGGAGGAATGAAGATTGAAGTTAGAGTGAATATTGATTAAACAAAGATCAGTTTCAGTGGATTAAAAAAAAAAAAGACACACATAGCACCTGCAAAAGAATTCACTGGCTTTTACTGGCTCAATCCTGAAAGATTTCTGACATTGTTCTATGCTCTGTTCAGTTCTTGCTTTTAATCCACCAAGTTCTTTTTCTATTGTTAAACATTTAGATTGCTTATGGTAATGAAATGTGGAAAGCAAGGTCACAATGAACTTTTGTGCTTGTAGAAGTTATTTTCTCTGATGGCTTGTCTCCTTAAGATTAAATATGTAGACGTGTGCTTGATATTATATGTGGTGCTTAGAACCACTGGCAATTATGCCATCCAAAATTACCTAATATTTTCTCCTAATTTAATATATCAAATCTTTTCATTTCTTAGGGTAGTTTAACAACTGCATTGAAAGCTGGGGAGCAAGTCTCTCACGTTTCACGACCTAATGTTCTAATCAGCTTATTACAATGAAATTTAACGTAATTAATCATTGCATATTAATGTACTAACAATTCTTTGCTATGATGTGCCCAGCAACCTGCCTAATAAAGTGACAATATCCCTGGGAATTACACAGAAACAAGTACCTCCTTTCTAGGTACAAGCAATGGTACATTAGTTCACTGTCTGACCCAGGTATATTTAATTATCTCATTCTCCGTGAGATCACGTAAAAGAACATTTATTGGGATGATTTTAAAACAGGAAAGCATCCGTAAGAACTGCAGATGGTCCATAACCCTTTTGCCTTCATAATCCATATTGACATTTTGTGACAAATGAAAGTAACACATGCAGATGGTTAGACAATTCAAGTCATGAGGAAAGGCATAAGATTGAACACTACCTAAAACAGGCAGATTCCTGGAGACAGAAAGTCCATCCGAGGAGGGGTGGCAGGGCTGGGGGTGGGGGAGCTGACTGGTACAGACCTTCACTTTTCGATGCTGCAGAAGTTCTGGAACTGCAGGGCGGGGGCAGCTGCTCAGCACTGCATATGTACCGAACACCACTAAATTGCACACTTTTAAAAAAATTATTTTGGCTGTCCAGAGAGGCTTCCAAGACCTTAGTTCTCTAACTGGGAATGGAACCCAAATCAGCCATTTCCTCATTCTCGGGCAGCTGCAGAACCCCACCCCTCAGTGGCGCCCTCTCCCACCGGCGCCCTCTGGGCAGACCACACAGCTCCCCTGGGGGGAGCTCTTTCCTTGCGTGTCAAGATGGCGTGTCGCCGATGGGCCATGCAGCACTCAGCCCCAGCGGGAGGAGAGCTGGGGTGGGTCTAACACAGCAGAGGCTCTGCCTTTGCTTCCGGCCCCATGGGGTAAGGATCTCCAGCACTCTCAAGGCCATGTTTGCAGGCTCAGAAGGGTTAGCAGTCTGGGAGCCAAAAGCTTCAGGGAACATCCAGCCTAGATGTCAGCTCTGCACCCAGGTAGCTCATTGTCCTCTGGGGTCCAGATTGGCTTCACTGATGGACGTCTTGCATCCATGAAGCTCCTGAAATGTTATTCAGAATCCATGTGCAGCAAGCATCCTAGCCTTATCAACTCCTCAAAGATGTCAACGACTCTGTGAAGTGAAGAGCCAGAGTCCAGGAGATTTCCTGACAGATGCCCCAGAAAGTCCAAACGCGTGATCTTGACACGGTCAAAGGATTTACTGAGCGAGGGAAGACAAGGACTTCTTTTAATAACATGACACGTTCACTCTGAAAATGAGTGCAGTTTGGAGTCGGGGTCATAAAGCTTCTGTCACTATTCTGATTCCTCTAGGAGAGGATGCTCCTAAAATAAGCCACCTGAGAAATCAGTCGCTTGATCAAAATTTCATCACATAGATTATTGGCTGCACAGGAGAGGACAATAAGGATAAAAGTGCAGTCATATTTGAAATCTAGGTCTGATAATATTTATCATGGAGCATAATGTGAACTACTCTTAAAAGAAAAACTTTCTAATCACATGATTGAAAGTGGTCAATGAACAGTACCTTAAATACAAAGCTTTAAATCTCTGTGTCTGTGTGTGGGTTCAGTGGCTCAGTCGTGTCCAGCTCTTTTGCAGCCCCATGGACTATAGCCCATCAGGCTCCTCTCTCCATGGGAATCTCCAGGCAAGAATACTGCAGTGGGTTGCCATTTCCTTCTTTAGGGACTCTTCCCAACCCAAGGATTGAACCCACATCTCCTGCATCTCGTGCATTGGCAGGCAGATTTACCACTGAGCCACCTGGTGGTAAATCTCTATAAACAGTAATATGAACATGGGTTGAAACTGTCCAGGTTCAAATTCCAGCTTTGCCACTCAGTACCATGGGATGTTAAGAGAGTTCATTGCAATTTGCCCAATAGACATAATCTTTTATACCCAGTGGAATGACGTTGACATTTGAGATGAGACACAAAAAACCTCAATGGCCATAAAAAAGAATGAAATTCTACAGTTGCAGCAGTGTGGATGGACCTACAGATTATTATGCTCAGTGAAATACGTCAGACAGAGAGAGACTAATTCTGGATGAGATCGCTGATTTGTGGGATCTAAGAAATGATACAAACGAATGTGTATGAAAAATAGAAACAACTCACAGACAGAAAACAAACTGCTGCTGCTGCTGCTGCTGCTAAGTCGCTTCAGTGTCCGACTCTGTGCGACACCGTAGACGGCAGCCCACCAGGCTCCCCCGTCCCTGGGATTCTCCAGGCAAGAGCACCGGAGTGGGTCACCGTTTCCTTCTCCAAGGCATGAAAGTGAAAAGTGAAAGTGAAGTCACTCAGTCGTGTCCAACTCTTGGTGCCATTGTCTTCTCCAAGAAAACAAACTAGTGGTTACCAAATGGGAGAGGGAAGGAGGGAGTGGTGAGCTGGGGGAAGAGGATTAAGAAAAACTGACGACTGTGTATAACATAGATCAACAACAGGATGAATTGGGTAGCACAACTATAATCATTACCTAGTAATAACTTTCAATAGAGTATAATCAGGAAAAGATACTGAATCACTATATTGTATGCCTGTAAATAATAAAAAAAATGGTAAATCAACTCCACTTGAATTTAAAACAAAAAAAATTCAACAGAAGGAAAAAAATAATTCTTTTTGTGCCCTGATGTTCTTATCTGGACCACTGCAGATGATGGTGGTGATTATTACAACAGTGGTCGTAATTCCTGACTCAAAGGATGCTGTACAAGTTAAATGGGCTAATACACAAAGCTGGAGAAGTGGGCCAGAGACTCATGCTGAGTCTGTCTGTTTTGAGCTGTTCCATATCCAAGCAAATGCAGGAGGCTGGAGTCTGGTCTTAGCTCGGCCACTACCCAAGCAGACGACTTTAACTTCTTACACTCTCCCTACTGTACCTTTGCTGTTAATTAGTATAAGTAATCATATAATTTTAAGATACTTAAACAAACGGATGTTGTTTCATCATGCATAAGTCTAAATCTAATCATAGTCTATTTGAATAATGTAGCTCTGAGTCATCCTTCTCTTCCGTTTCATTGATTCACCATATGTTTTTATAAGCTCCATCAAACAAGACAATTCTTAAATGACTATAACACTAATAGTGACTAAGGTAATATTAAACCAGTATTGAATCTAACCAATTAAAATATGTGCACATTTTTTTAAGTGATTAAGTCACTGGAAATAATCAATGGCTCCCAAATACTCCAGAGCTGATAAAAGAAACAGAATTCAGGAAAAACAAGATTTTTTTCAAAGGGCTACATATGTAGACCCCCTAAAAGCTCTATGTTTTTACCAGGTGAACTCTGTAGCAAACTTTGTTTTCCAAATACTTGATGGAGAAGATATTTCAAAGATATTAAAATTGTGCAAAATATTTAGAAACATCATTCTGTGAAGTTAGTGCAGGGGGCGTAGTTTCGCTCCCTGGTGGGAACCAGGATCCCACATGCCATGGGTGTGGCCATAAATAAAAAAGGAAAAACAGTTTTCAAAAGAAGAAGCGGGGTGGCAGAGACTAGGTTTCTGGCCGGGCATCCTCTGTCCCCTAAGTGTGAGCCGTGTTTCACCGCACATACCTGCTCTGACCACCACCTCCACCCATCACCCCATCTCTCTCTGTTCAGGCACAGAGGTTCCAGACTTTCCAACTCTGGGGAAGAAGTGGCATAAAGAGCGGGCAGAACGTGGCCGAAGGTGGTGTTACAAACAGACAGGAGTCGCCTTCAAGTAGGGGCCGGGGGTCATCACCCGGGGTGAAGTAACTCACGGACAAGCAACCCGGGATTTTTAACCATCAGAATCTTCAGAGACACTCAGGACATGAAGACACAGAAATCCAGGCTAATGTGCATGCACACTCAGTCATGTGCGATGCTCTGGACTGTAGCCCGCTAGGTGCTTCTGTCCACGGGATTTTCCAGGCAAGAGTACTGGAGTGAGTTGACATTTTCTTTTCCAGGGAACCTTCCTGACCCAGGGATCGAACCCAGGTCTCCTGCATTGCAGGTGGATTCGTTGCTGTCTGAGCCAGAAATCACACAGGAAACAACTAAGATCAATTCAGACCCAAATTCAGTCAGTTCAGTTCAGTTACTCAGTCGTGTCCGACTCTTTGTGACCCCATGGACTGCAGCACGCCAGGCCTCCCTGTCCATCGCCAACTCCTGAGGTTTACTCAAACTCGTGTCCATAAAGTCAGTGATGCCATCCAACCATCTCATCCTCTGTGGTCCCTTTCTCCTCCTGCCTTCAATCTTTCCCAGCATCAGGGTCTTTTCCAAGAAGTCAGCCCTTCGCATCAGGTGACCAAAGTATTTGAGCTTCATCTTCAGCATCAGTCCTTCTGATGAACACTCAGAACTGATCTTTAGGATGGACTGGTTGGATCCCCTTGCGTCCAAGAGACTCTAAGACTCTTCTCCAACACCACAGTTCAAAAGCATCAATTCTTCGGTGCTCAGCTTTCTTTATAGTCCAACTCTCACATCCATACATGACTACTGGAAAAACCATAGCCTTGACTAGATGGACCTTTGTTGGCAAAGTAATGTCCCTGGTTTTTTAATATGCTGTCCAGGTTGGTCATAACTTTTCTTCCAAGGAGCAAGCGTCTTTAAATTTCATGGCTGCAATCACCATCTGCAGTGATTTTAGAGCCCCCAAAAATAAAGTTTGTCAGTTTCCACTGTTTCCCCATCTATTTCCCATGAAGTGGTGGGACCAGATGCCATGATATTTGTTTTCTGAATGTTGTTCTTTAAGCCAATGTTTTCACTCTCCACTTTCACTTTCATCAAGAGGCTCTTTAGTTCTTCTTCACTTTCTGCCATAAAGGTGGTGTTATCTGCATATCTGAGGTTACTGATATTTCTCCTGGAAATCTTGATTCCAGCTTGTGCTTCATCCAGCCCAGCGTTTCTCATGATGTACTCTGCATATAAGTTAAATAAGCAGAGTGACAATATACAGCCTTGATTTTCTCCTTTTCCTATTTGGAACTAGTCTGTTGTTCCACGTCCAGATTGGCAGCTGGTTAAACCCAGAAGGAGACAGGACCACACCAAGTGATGGAGAACCAGGCCCCAAGGCAGCCACACCCACTGGCTAGGTGATCGCAACTTTTTTTAGGAGAAAAATGCATAATGAGATTGAGGCTTTGGCACTATCATACTCACACAATCTAGAAAATCAATCCCATATAAATGGGTCATCAAAGACCATCAGGAATGTAAAGAAAAGGGGTGACCCAGGAGAGAAGGATCAGTACACATCAACATGAGAAAAAGACAGATTGTTCAGGGAATAGAAAAAAAAATTAACTAATATGACAAGAGATTTAAGACAAAATTGTTGTTCCCTCGTGTCCGACTTTTTGCAAACCCGTGGACTGCAGCACGCCTGTCCTTCTCTAACTCCCAGAGTTTGCTTGAGCTCATATCCACTGATGCTGTGATACCATCCAAACACCTCATTCTCTGTCGCCCCCTTCAGACAAAATTTCAGTCATAAAATGAACTTGTGTGCTAGTAAGTGGAATAACCAGAGAAGAAAAAGGCTTTTAGACATTAAAATATGCAGATAACTTTTTAAAACATAGCAGGCTTGCAAAGTAGAGTCAAGGAGGTACCCCAGCGTGAAACAGAGAACAAAAGAGTAAGAAGGAAGAGAAAGAAAATGTGAAAACGAAGCTGGAATCTCTGTCGCCCCGTGTCTGACTCTTGGCGACCTTGAAAGGAGCAACAGAGGTGAAGAAATTGCCGAGAAACAATGGGGAGGGCCTGCCCAGCACATCTGAGGAAGAGCAAAGATTTTCAGATCAAAAAGGATTCCCTCAGAGACAAGGAAGGTGACTTTGTAAAGAACCCTCTGTAGACACAGCCTGAGTGTTCTGAGACTGGAAGGAGAAAGTGGCAGCTTCCACAGAGAAAGCTGACCACCGATGACCAAGAAAGGGCCTGGCATTGACTGTTTGATCAGCACCCGCTGGACTGGTCTGAGCCTGCCCTAAAGAAAAGAAAGAAAGTGAAGTTGCTCAGTCGTGTCCAGCTCTTTGCAACCCCGTGGACTGTAGCAGACCAGGCTTCTCTGTCTGTGGGATTTTCCAGGCAAGAGTACTGGAGTGGGTTGCCATTTCCGTCTCTAGGGGATCTTCCCGACTCAGGGATCGAACCTGGGTCTCCCTCATGGCCTGCCCTACTGCGGGCTAAATTATCGGTCACGTGCACACATGCAAAGTCCCTTCAGTCATATCCAATTCTTTGCGACTGTAGCCCGCCAGGCTTTTCTGTCCATGGAACTCTCCAGGCAAGAATACTGGAGTGGGTTGCCATTTCCTCCTCCAGGGAATCTTCCAGATCCAGGGATCAAACCCATGTCGCTGATTCTTGACCTCTAGCACCGCCTGGGAAGCCCTGTCACAGATAAGGCTAAACAAAGATGCTTTTGAGTGTGGAATAACTCAGAAACTGTAGTCTTTTTTATATAACTTCTTGAAGACATTATACAGGGACGTTATTCGGAATAAAAGATACAGTGCAATATCGTATAAAGAAGACACTGGGTACATTTGACTGTGAGTTAGAGGCCTGTGCTGCTCCTGTCAGTGAGAAAGAAAACAGCAACCAGAAATTCACAGGAAAAATTAAATTTTTACCATGGCAGAATATCAAGCAGGCGAAGGAAACGTAATTCTTGCCTGGGGAATGCCTGTGATATTGCCACTCGGGACGTTGTCTTTGAGTCACACAGCTGTCCCCACATGAGCCCGCAGAGAAAGGCCGGTCGCCTCCGGGAGTTATTTGCCCTGATGTGGTCCTGCAGCAGCTGACAGCTTGGGAGCCGGGACCCCGCCTTTCAGAGTCAAACCCAGTTCTGTCCTTCAGTATTGAGAGATTTTGAGAAAGTTACTGAAATTTTGTTTTGCTGTTGGACAAAATAAAATTTTATTTGGAATACACAGTTTAACATTTTAAGGCACCGTTTTTTTTCTTAAGGTATAGGTTTACCGACATTCTTTAATTCTTTGTTGTAATTTTTTAAAAATTAAAGGATTTAACTTTGTCTCTCCTGTTTTTTATATTTTTCAGACTTTTGCCCATTTTTTTCTCACTGATCTCTATAAGACTAAAATAATTTATGAAATGTGGTATTTAGTGATACTTCTCTCATGATCCAGTGGTTAAGATTTCGCCTTCCAATGAGGGGTACAGGTTTGATCCCCGATTAGGCAGCTAAGATTCCACATGCCTCACGGCCAAAAAGAAAACAAACAAACAAACAAAGTCACCTGGAAGACTACAGCATAAAACAGAAATAGTATTCTAGTAAGTTCAATAAAGACTTTTAAAATGTTCCATCTTAATAACACTTAAGTATTAGTTTTGAAAGGATATTGAGTAGTAGTGTACATGCCTTTTTATGTTATTTAATAGTTCAGTGTAATAATGACAAGGAGGAAATGAAATAGTGTGCAGCCACGTGGGACAAAATACGAGGGCACTGGATGAAATCCATCAAGGTCCCAAGGAGCTCAGATCTTTTTCTTGTAATTTAAACTCTTTCAAAGCAAAGAGAAAGCAGAATGTTCTGAAATATTTCTTCTGGACATAGAGGCAATAGCAACATCTGTACAGAAAAAAGGAGCCTATAACACAATCTCATTGCCATTAATGGGATACACCATTAATCCTATGTGCCACTCATGGAATACGGCAAGAAAAGAAATAAAAGCCTGGAAACACAGGGAAGGAGAATCCAAATGTCCTGTTTTCACACATGGGGTGATTGTCTAAATATCAAGAAGAAACAAACAGACATTCAAACTGAGAGTTCAATAAAATAGTTCAACATTATCACTTAGATGTGGAATCTGAAGAATGAAACTGATGAATATGTTTAATAAAACAGAAATAGACTTGTGGATACAGAGCACAAAATAGCGGTTACTGGGGGGAGAAGGCGAGGGGCAGGGCAGAGGCGGAGGATTAGGAGACACAGGCCACTGTGAATCAGGTGAATAAGCAGCGAGAGTCTTCTGTGCAGCGTGGAGACAGTCATTCCTGTACTAGCTTTAAATGAAGCATGATCTATAGAGATGTTGAGTCACTATGTTGTACACCTGAAACTAACATATTTTAAACTAACTGTACTTCAATTAAAAATAAAGCAGTTCAACATAAGACTAACAGAAAAACATAGCTTCCCCATGAATTAATCAAAAAATAAGATACACTTCTTCATATGTGCAAAGTATCCAGACACATCATATAAACAGACAACAGACAATATTTAAGTACTCTATAGTAATTTCCCCCAAATTAATCCATAACTTCAATGCACTTTCGATCGAAAGTTCTTTCCAGTTGTAGACGGATGGTGGGAAACTTGACTGAGGTGGTTCTCAACTCCATCTGGAAGAGTCAGCTTTAAGAAAAGCCCTGACAATTTCTGGAATAAACCACATCACTAATGGCAGCGATGGCGGTGACGAAAGTGGGCTGAGCCTCTTCTAGGGGTCGCTTCTACGGAGATAACTACACGTCCTTGCCCTCACCTGAGAGGCACTGCTGTGTTATGCGGTACTGAGAGAACTGGAGATGATCTAAACACCTATCCAACGCTGGAGCATTGATTCCAGTCCATTCTTGCTGTGATCTTCTGTCCATCCACTGGGGAGAAGCATGTCTGTGAAGTGCACTGAAGCATACGCTAACAAGGAAACACAGCAAGAAATGTACTTAGGGGTAAAAAAATAAAACTATAAAACAATAGGTATAGCCTTGTCAGTCTTTTTAAACATCTGATGTGTGAACATAACTATCTCTACAATACATGTATATAGTCGTGTCGTGAAAAAGTGAAAGTGAAGTCGCTCAGTCGTGCCTGACTCTTTGCGACCCGTGGACTGTAGCCCACCAAGCTCCTCCGTCCATGGGATTCTCCAGGAGAGAATACTGGAGTGGGTTGCCATTTCCTTCTCCAGTCGTGAAAAAGAACCCATACCAAACTCCAGAGGAAGAGAGAGTGAAAGGGGTTGCTCCAGTGTTCACTAATACATGGTGTGATTTTATTGAGTGGATATTTTGTAATTTTTTAATGATAAATTTTCAATCATTTGGCAATTTTAAAATATTTTTTCTATGTGTGCATATAATCAATTGCTATTCACTGGAGCTTTTGTTACTTGGTAGCTTTTGCCTAATCTGACAACTCACCAAGTTCAATAGATAAAATCCCCCTGCACCACAGCTGACACAATAAAGCCTCCAGCTGATAATTCTGATTTTCCAAAATACACCTCTGTTACACACAAAAGCACAAACACCATCGGCTTGCTCTTTCTCGATGGTGGGTCTATAGCGCCCCCTAGAGGTCATCCTGGAGAACTCTCTAGAGACAGGCAAGCAGCTTTGCTGATATTATTTGCGGACTCGACTTTGAGGCCATCCTTGGGCCACTCTTCCAAATGACACAGTGATTTAATCATAACCCCACTTCCTTCCAGGGAGTCATCCTCTAGCAAAATAAAGCTGAAGCAGTGAGCTCAGCTGAATACAAGGTCAAGTCTTGTACTTTTCATAAATAATGGATATACTTTTGCAATTCTACTTACTGAAGCCCTAAGCTTCTCCTTGATGCCTTTCAGCTTTAACAAACACAGAACCTTTGCTTTAAGTGGCTGACAGTCCTCCCTGAACAGGGACCTTCATTCAATAGCACCAACCTGAAAGGTTGGTGGTTGAAAGGTAAGGTTGGCCACAGAATGGGAAATTGCGAGTCACAGAGGGGAGCTTCTCAGCCCAGCCATGGGTGGGCACCAGCATCCCCCTGGAGGGCTGTGCCGCCCAGCAGGCTGGGCGTGCCCCTGGTTTCCTGACTCAGCAGCCTGCAGGCTGGGCCCCAGGTTTCTGTGGTGTTTCCAGGCAAGTGGGAGTGATGCTGCCCAGCCAGGGATACAGTCAGAGGTCCACGCATCCGCTTGTTTTCTTCACTTTATTATTTTTTAAAGAGAGTTCATATTTTCTTGGGTTTTCCTGGTGGCTCAGACAGTAAAGAATCCACCTGCCATGCAGGAGACATATGCTCAATTCCTGGGTCAGGAAGGTCCCCTGGAGGAGGAAACGGCAGCCCACTCCAGTACTTTTGCCTGGAGAACCCTGTGGACAGTGGAGCCTGGTGGGCTACAGTCCATGGGGTCACAAAGAGTCACAACTGAGCGACTAACACTTAGACTTTCTTCTCACTCTTTTCTACCTGACTATCTGCCTAGAGCTTACACACTTGAGTTGGTTTGTTAAAGCTAGCTATCAAAATCTTAAGAAGGACTACAGACCTATTAATGATTAATTCTGACTTATAAGACTCTATAACTTTAAGACTTCCCCAAAGGTAAGATTTTCAAAACAACATTTCAGCTGTTGCACTGGGATAGGTCAAAATGTATAACATTTGTTAAAAGATTTTTCAGGGTCTTTGGGGGAGGGAGGGGACAAATGACTGATTCATATTGATGCTGGCAGAAACCAACACAATACTGTGAGGCAATTATCCTTTAATTAAAAATAAATGTTTAAAAATAAGTGATATTCCTAATATGAAACCCACTTGGCCCTTCACGCCAGCTGCTCTGGCGTCCCTGAGCCATCTGCTCTTGCTGGGCAACCAGCTGAGTCCAGACCCCACTGTCCATCCGCTGCGCTCACAGCGATCTCTGTGCAGAGTTAAAACCTCCACAGTAGCTTTCAGAAACCAAACAAACAAACAAACGGGCACTGAACAGGAATTTCCTGGCTTTGCTCTTCATTTCTACCTCTGACAAATTAAGGTTTCTTTCTTCAGAATTTGCCCATGATGTATTCTTGCCTTGAGAACCCCATGAATAGCATGAAAAGGCAAAATGATAGGATACGGAAAGAGGAACTCCCCAGGTCAGCAGGTGCCCAATATGCTACTGGAGATTAATGGAGAAATAACTCCAGAAAGAATGAAGGGATGGAGCCAAAGCAAAAACAGTACCCAGCTGTGGATGTGACTGGTGATAGAAGCAAGGTCCGATGTTGTAAAGAGCAATATTGCATAGGAAGCTGGAATGTTAGGTCCATGAATCAAGGCAAATTGGAAGTGGTCAAACAGGAGATGGCAAGAGTGAATGTCGACATTCTAAAAATCAGCAAACTAAAATGAACTGGAATGGGTGAATTTAACTCAGATAACCTTTATATCTACTATTGCGGGAAAGAATCCCTCAGAAGAAATGGAATAGCCATCATGGTCAACAAAAGAATTCAAAATGCAGTACTTGGATGCAATCTCAAAAACAACAGAATGATCTCTGTTCGTCTCCAAGGCAAATCATTCAGTATTATAGTAATCCAAGTCTATGCCCCAACCAGTAATGCCGAAGAAGCTGAAGTTGAACAGTTCTGTGAAGATAAGGCCTTTTAGAACTAACACCCAAAAAAGATGTCCTTTTCATTACAGGGGACCTGAATACAAAAGTAGGAAGTCAAGAAACACCTGGGGTAACAGGAAAATTTGGCCTTGAAATACGGAATGAAGCAGGGCAAAGGCTAAGGGAGTTTTGCCAAGAGAATGCACTGGTCATAGCAAACACCTTCTTCCAACAACACAAGAAAAGACTCTACACATGGACATCACCTGATGGTCAACACCGAA
>SJYC01138573.1:0-28066 GCA_006408675.1 Madoqua kirkii
TGTCAACAGCACGGACCGCCTCTGCAAGACTCTTCGTCCCGCTTCACACCTGAGTCTGGTAAAGCCATCTGATCTGGTCTCAGCAGTTACGCAGACTGAGGTACCAGGTACGTCTCTGCCATGCAGGGTCCATGGTAAATTTTCAGTTGATGCAACCAGCGTGAATCAGGAGAAAATACGAAGTGAAAATCATTTTCAAAGAAATGCCGATTCATCATTTCCAAACACGCCTCTAACCTTCTGGGCTTGCTTCAGTTTTATCCCTTTTCAAAAATATCTAATGGCTCCTCTGAAGGAAGAGGAATTTCCTGAAAGACAATTTCTGTAAACGAAAATATGAAACCTTCTTTGCAGTTAATCCTGTTGTCCTCAGGGTGAAGTTCAAACTCCTAGGGAGGCCTCCCCAGCTCTTTATCTTCATACCGTCTCTGATCTGTAGACTTAAAAATTATTTCGAGAGTTAGGTTTTATTCAGCAGGAATAAATTTTTACGACGTCAAGCCCGGGAGGCAGCGTCTAAGTATCCCTAAGAAAACTGCTCTAGGAGGTGCAGGAAGGAGCCAGGTTCTGTAGAAGTTTTGCAACAAAGAGCAGGTAGTCTGAACATCAAAAGATTATTGTAAATTAAAGCAAACCAGACATCCCAAGCTAAGGAATTTTGTGTTCTTCTTTGAGTGGGAAGATGAAAGAGCCTGAGCTCACTGCGATCAGTCCTTTGAGACGCACCTCAGCTACCTGGGGGCAGCGTCCTGTGATTTTAGCTCTCGAGTGGCTGGAGGCTCTCCAGACCAAGGGCTGCTGTGTTGCAGGAAAGAGGCTCCATTCCCGAAAATGAAAGCGCCTTGGCCCTGGGCATCCAGCAGGGACCCCTGCCCGAGCCTGGGCAGGGGTCAGGGCAGCGTCACACAGACCACCACCCAGCTCATAGCAGAGGCACGGCTGTCCACGCCACAGCCAGCCCTGGGCAGGTCACTCAGCCCCCAGCTCTGGAAGAAGCTCTGGAAGAAGCGCTGGGAGCACAGCTAACTCCTGTGGGCAATGGAGCACGCAGGGGTCAGAGTGAAGGGTCAAATGACGCTTCACGGATAAAAACACTCGGGCATTCTGATCACTGCAGTTGTTCGGGCTCAAGAAACTACTTTTTTAATGTGGCTCTTTTTGGACCAGACTGTAAAGAAAGTGTTAGATGAAATCACATAAAAGTGCAAATTTTTTTTATTTAAAGATGGTAGAATATTGGCAATTTCTTGTTTCCCAAATTCATGGATTATATGCATTTCATTAAAACACTTTCAAGTGATCCGTGCGTGTACGCTCAGTTGTGTCAGACTCTTTACGACCCCACAGACTAAAGTCCACCAGGCTCCTATGTCCATGGGATTCTCCAGGCAATAATACTCGAGCGGGTTGCCATTCCCTTCTCGGGGGATCTTCCACACCCAGGGACCAAGCCTGCGTCTCCTGCATTGGTAGGCGGGTTCTTTACCACTTGTGCCACCTGAGGAACCCTTCAAGCGATCTGCTCCGCCTTAAATCCACACCATCGTATCATACCCGTCCCCGTCATGGAAGAACTCTCTCTTTCCTCAAAACTGATTTTGCTGTCTGTGTTCTTCCCACCAGTTGAAGAAGGCTATTTGGTATTTCAGAAATCTGGTACATTAAATTCCAAATCAAAATCTCTCCTAATTCGCTCTGCATTCATAGTAGCGTTTGTCCCAGTCGGATCCTGTCTTACGCCTTGGCTCTCGGTCCTGTTCTGTACAGCGACTTGGGTGATACTGTTCCTTTTAAGATATCTATCAGAAAAATATTTCAAAACACACCACACAGTTCCTACAATCAGAAGGATATTCTTTCAGGTTTCTGTAACTCCTTTAAGAAGTGTATAATATTCGACCAGAAGTTAAGAGGGAACTAAGATTAGAATTTACTTTCTTTGCTTCCTGCCAGCGCATTGCTGGGGTGAATTTTAGGCTAACGAGCTAAAGGTAATAAGCAGAAGCAGGAAGGAGGAAAACCGTCCCACTGGTGCGGTGAATTCACACGCTGCATGAGGCGCCAGCAGCACCTAAAGGGGCCCGAGACTTACAGATGCATTCGAGATGAGCTGAGTTTTCAAGATTTCTCTCAAGAGAAATTAACTTAACTTGCAGAGTAGTCAAAAATGGAGGCTTAATGGGCAGACAGGGAAGGTGAGTGTGCAGGGTGATGAAAGGAGGAGATGAGATGAGACAGCACCCTGGATGGGCCCAGAGCCGGGTGAAACGGGCTGACCGTGGCCCCAGCGAGGCCGGCAGGGTGCAGAGCAGCTCGGGGCCCTGGCCTCAGAGCGCGCTGCCCCACGTGTGCCCTCTAGGGCCCACAAACCGGATCTGCCCGTTTGTTTGCCTTCTCGACACACTCAGAACGTTACCAAGACTTTGTGTCCTCATCTGTAAGCTGGTGATGGGAAGAGCACCAAAATTAGAGGGCGGTTAGGTGGCTAGAGGAGGGAAACTCTCAGGCACTCAGCACATCAGAATGGGAGGGAAGCGGGTGACACGGAGGGTCACCTTCGAGGTGTGAGCCCCACTGAGCGTCTCACAGGCGAATCACTAAAGCCTGGAGGAGAATCCTGGGAGTTTCCATCTGTCTGGGGCTTCATTCATTCACTTATGGGACAAGAAAGCAAATTAGGTTACTGGAAAAGGACATATTTCAGTCCATTAGGAGAGGCCAGGGGAAAAAATTAGGCATAACTTGGATTTAGGCAGATCATTGTACACACAGCCTGCCCCCACCAGGTGAAAGCTGCAGAGGGCCCAAGAAGAAATGTTTTACTTTTACGAAAAGCAAAGAGTACAGTTTTTTTCATCTGCTCACTTGGGGGCAAATTCACACAATGGCATACAGGCCCACACCAGCTCTCTAGAACAGAATCTATCCATTAATTTAGATAAGTAATTCTACTTACAATGTTAGAGGCGTATGGGCACACACACAGTTTAAAAGGTGCACGTATAATCATTCCAGGGAAAAAAGCGTGAACAATTTACTGTCATTGAGAACAAGGGGCCAAGTTAAAATCATACTCATTCAGGAAATTGCAGGTCATGCTATCCAGCAACAAAAGAGAAATGAGTTCTTTACCATTCCAATATGTGAATATCTCCAACACATATTGAATGATAATGGCATAAGAATAGACAGATCAATGGAATAGAATTAAGAGTCCAGAAATAAACTGTTACATTTATGGTCCACTGATTTACAACAAGTATGTCTAGAAGTAGAAGGATAACAGCTTGCCAAGTTTTCCAAGAAATATGGTAAGAAGTCAGTTGCAGAAAAGAGCACATAATATGATGCCTTAGCTTTAAAAAAGGAGGTTTAGAATACAGGCTTAGGTTAGAAGACATTCTGCATGAATATCTTTGTGTATGACTAGAGATGTTTGAAACATACACAGAGTGGCTGGAGGGGACAAGCGGAGGCAAAAATGTTCATTCTCATCTTTAAGCTTCTGGTCTTTGCTCCACAATGACTATGATTACTTTTGACACTTTAATATTTAAATGGGCTTCCCTGGTGGCTCAAATGGTAAAGAATCTGCCAGTGCAGGAGATGTGGGTTCGACTCCTGGGTCAGGAAGATCCCCTGGAGAAGGGAATGGCAACCTACTCCAGTATCCTTGCCTAGAGAAATCCATGGACAGAGGAGCCTGGTGGGCTATATATTCCAAGGGGGTCACAAAGAGTCAGACACAACTGAATGACTAACACACTGTTATATTTAAATAGAGAAAAGAAACTCCTTTTTAAGTATTTAAAAACTCGGTCTGATTTTCTACTGTCTTAATAATGCTAATCGTCCAGTTAATTTGAAGGGCAAACTTGAAAATAGCTTGAAGGCAGATCATTTTTACAATTTTATGATTGGAGTATAATTGCTTTATGTAGTTGTGTTAGCTTCTGCTGGACAGCAGCATGCATCAGCCGTAAGTACACATGCGTCTGTTCCCTCCTGAGCCTTCCTCCCACCCCGGTGCCGCCATCCAGGTCTGCACAGAGCGCCGAGCTGAGCTCCGTGAGTCACGCAGCAGCTTCCCGGCAGGTGTCTGCTCCACACAGGGCCGTGCGTCTCTGTCAGCGCGCCTCTCCTTGCTCGCCCTGCCCTGCCCGTGTCCACACATCTGTGCTCCACAGTTGAAGGCAGATCGATGAACCTCTGGAAGATAGGTCAAGCGTAGGTTAAGAAAGGAGGGAACATGGGACTTCCCCGGCGGTCCAGGGGTTAAGACCCCCCCTACAATGGCCCCCCACTCTAGTAGTCTTGCCTGGAGAATCCCAGGGACGGGGGAGCCTGGTGGGCTGCTGTCTGTGGGGTCGCACAGAGTCAGACATGACTGAAGCGACTTAGCAGCAGTGAAGCAGGGGGTGTGGGTTCAATCCCTGGTCAGGGAGCTAAAACCCCATGTGCCCAGAACATGAAACAAATGATACTGTAACAAATTCAATAAAGACTTCAGAAAAATTAAAAAAGGGAGGAAACAGGATTGCTGTTTTAAGCAAACGGAAAAAAAAAAAAAAAAAAAAACAACAGCTTCCTTGTCTTTGACATAAATTAAACCTGAGCTCTGGGCACCTTCCCTCCTGGTTTCTGTCCCCAATCCCACCCCCAAAATGTACCAATCTGATTAAAACAGATACTGACAAACAAGGAAGATATCCCCCAAGCAGGGCAAAACACTCAGCGAGAGGATTAATGACCTGGGGCCAAGCACACACTCGGAAGCAAAGAAATAGAATCCCCGAGGGAAGAAGACATGGCCCAAGCCAACGTGCTTTGAGACCGAGCAAAGGAGAGGCAGCTTTTGCCAGATTTCTATACAGACTCAGCGGGCTTGACACGGGGACTATTTATTCTCATTTGATTTCTTATTTGAAGTGTGAAAGATGCGACATAGTCGGCTCAAATTTTAAATAAACATGTGAGTTTCTTGTACTGTGTGCTCCGTCATTCAGTGTCCGACTCTGAGACCCGTGGGCTGTAGCCCACCAGGCTCCTCTGTCCATAGAATTGTTTAGGTAAGAATAGTTGAACAGGTTGCCATTTCCTCTTCCAGGGGCTCTTCCCGACCCAAGGACTGAACCTGTGTCTCTTGAATGCCCTGCATTGCAGGCAGATTCTCTCCTGCTGGGCCACCAACGTACAGCATCCTACTCAACTAAATAATTCAGATGGATTGACTATGTCTTCTTGTCACCACTTGATGGCAACATAGTTAACCTATGGGGCAGTTAGGGACATAGCAACGTCCAAATTGGCGGTTACCAAGGCAGCTTCCTGGCTCAAGACACAGTTCAACAGAAATTCACAGGGACAGGAAAATTATTTCAGACCCTCCAAAATGATTGCATATATTGACCTCTGCTTTCTAAAAGATCAAGCAACACTCTTTGGTATTTCTTCCTCAGGAAGCCAGGAAGAAAAAGACTGTTGGCTGCATCCAGAAAAACTCTCATTTGTCTAGCTGCCGTAACTGAATTTTTATTCACAAGCCATATGCAGAAAATCACAACAGAATGTGCTTAAATTAAGTTAAACTTGATA
The DNA here is from genome assembly GCA_006408675.1 of Madoqua kirkii. Taxonomy (NCBI): domain Eukaryota; kingdom Metazoa; phylum Chordata; class Mammalia; order Artiodactyla; family Bovidae; genus Madoqua; species Madoqua kirkii. The sequence goes on from SJYC01138573.1 coordinate 5,596, forward strand.
TCTTTGAAATGTCATTTGCAAAATTCATTTGCAATACACAGCATTCTCCTGGCCTGATGGCGAGTGGATTTGGGGTGACGTGTATAGAAGTAATTTCCTATTGGAAAAGTTCAAGTTATCCTTCCTTGAAATTCCCAGGATATTGATCTCTTCCTTAGCTTTAATACAGAATCTTGAAGGAAGAACAGAGCCTTGAGGATGCAACTGTGGCCAAGAAGAGTGACCTCTTTGAGCAGGAGGGACGGTCCACCCTCAGGGGAGTCCTCTAGCCCGAGGATAAAGCTTTCTGTGTCTAACCATCGTATTAGAGTTTTTCAGAGAAACAACCAATAGATGTGTGTGTGTGTTTATGAAGTGTCTTATTTTAAGGCATCGCCTCACACTGATATGTGAGCTGGAGGCCCAGGACAGTGGGTGGCAGAGTTGTTGCCTGGAATTGGAGATCTGAGGGCAGGAGGAGACCAGCACCCCAGCTCAGCCAGGTGGGCCGAGCAGGTTCCCCCTCCTCTGATTTTTTGCCTAAGGTGGGCTTTCAGTGACCCGGTGAGGCCCACCTATGCCAGGGAAGGCCACCTGCTGTGCCCAGTCCACTATTTCAGATGCTAAGCTCTCCAGATACACCGTCTCTCTCACACACACTCACAGAGATAACGCTTAACCAGATGTCTGGGCATCCATGCCTTGGTTCAGTCACACTGACATTTAAAATTAATCATCACAGCCATTTTCTACTCCTTAGATTGTGAGACAGAGTACAAGTAAGGAAAATGAGCAGCAGTGCTCAGAACCCCCCACATGTGTGTTGGAGACTGAAATGGATGGAGTTTGTGTGTGCTTCTTAGCTGTGCCCTGCAATCACCCCGGCAGGCCACCAACAGAGCCCCACTGCCCACTAACGCCACGGTCAAGGACAAAGGAGGGCCACTCGAGGCTCAGGACGTCTCTTTTGTTCTAACGTCAACAGTTACAGGACCAGATACCAAGGACCACAGGCCTGAGTCCAAAAACGCCCACGTGGAGATGAAAGCCCCCAGTAAGAGTGCACGCACTTTCTTTTGCTCAGTGTGAAGACATTCAGGTTCCAGGGAGAATGTCTCCTTACCACTGCAGAGGGAGACCCCCCAGCTGGAGCACAGGTTGCAAGCTTGTCAGGACACATTTGGGGCCCATCAGGTGGGTAAAAGGTCTGTCTAGTCAAAGCTACGGTCAAAACCAGCAGTCACGTATGAACGTTAAGAGGTGGACCATAAAGAAAGCTGAACACCAAAACACGGATGCCTTCAAACTGTGGTGTTGGAGAAGACTCTTGAGAGTCCCTTGGACAGTAAGGAGATCAAACCAGTCCATCCTAAAGGAAATCAACTCTGAATATTCACTGGAAAGACTGATGCTGAAGCTGAAGCTCCAATACTTTGGCCACCTGAGCTGCTCACTGGAAAAGTCCCTGATGCTGGGAAAAACTGAGGGCAGGAGAAGGGGATGACAGAGGATGAGATGGCTGGATGGCATCACCAGCTTGATAGACACGAGGCTGAGCAGGCTCCCGGAGATGGTGAAGGACAGGGAGGCCTGGAGTGCTGCCATCCCTGGGGTAGAGACCGAACAGCAAAGTGGGCAAACATCACCCCACACCCAGGCCGGGGGGATCCTGACGCAGCAGTGGTGGGGCCCCGGAGCGTCCTCCCAGAGCTTGTTTGAGATAATCCCCACACCTGGGCTCCACTCCCGCGCATCGCCTCGTCTTCCCTCGGTAAAGAAGGACCACACGTCCCCCAAGGCAGGATGCTCATAACGCCCCCCCCACGAGAAGGAGTAGGAATAGGGGAGCAGCCCCAGGCCTGCTTTTAAGGAGCAAGAGCGAAGCTCGCAGCTGTGGCTCACTCGTCCCCAGGGTGTCACCTTCTTGTGAACCAGCACTGCCCCGGGCCTGGCATTTCGTGTCTTGCAGGCACGAGTAAAACTCGCATTAGCTAGCCAGGAAACCCTTCCTTCCAGATACAATAAACTCTGACACTGTGATTCTGTGACTCAGACAAATGGCATCAAGAACAGTGTTTCCATTGTACAGCACAGGGAACCGAGATGATACTTTATAATCACAATAAATGGAGCACAACTTTTGAAAACTGCGAATCACTAGGTTGTACACGTGAAGTTTATATAATACTGTAAATCAGCTATGTGCGTGTGTGCGCGCTAAGTCATTTCAGTCACGTCTGACTCTTCGCGACCCTGTGGACTGTAGCCCGCCAGGCTCCTCTGACCAGTTGCCATACCTTCCACCAGGAAATCAGCTCTATCGTAATTTAAAATAACAGAAACAATATTTACCGCTTTAAGAATTTCACTACATGGTTTCCACTTGAGAAAGAAAACAAAAATTAAGTTTAAATAATTAAAAGCATATATTTCCATTTTAAAATTAGAAGCACCTCTTTCGGAAGCACAAGCCTGAGTACTTAGCTGGCTGAAAGGCACTCTGGGTTCAAGGGATCATGTTTTATGATAATTCCTGTGTTTTCCTTTCACATGTTTGATTCTTTGATTTCATCAGGAGAAACATAATATACCTTTCCAGTTTAAGTTTGGCAGAATAATGCATTTCTGACTTTTCAGAAATTTTCCTATCAAATATATAAAAACAAGAAAATAAACCCAGTCTCTACTTTTAGGAATATCTAAAACTAGGAATATCCGCACTTGCAAATCACAAAATATGAAGATAGACAATGGGTGCAGAAATGGTAACTGAGAAAAGAAGACTTGGGTGTCTGCAGAGAGGCACCCTTAGAAGACTCAGAATTCTGAGTGTGGTTGGTGATTGGGTAAGACACAGGGTGGAGAAAGGTCCCCACCCACCCTTAACACACTCATGTAATAACTTCTCTTGTTTTGCAAAACATAGGAAATAAATTTTTCAGAAGATTTAAGCAGAGAAAAACCTTAACCAGGCCAGAAATGGCATCAGCTATAGATCCCAAAATTGATCCCCATTACTGAGACTCCAAACGTCTTGATCTTAAGAGACACCTGGTGGTAGCTGATTCTCTCAGTATGTCCGACTCTCGCGACCACCTGGACTGCAGCCTGCCAGGCTCCTCTGTCCAAGGGACTCGCCAGGCAAGAACACTGGAGTGGGTTGCCATGCCCTTCCCAACCCAGGAATCAAATCTGCAGGCAGATTCTTTACCAACTGAGCTACCAGGGAAACCCTAGTTGGGAAGAACTGGTGATGAATTTTTCTTTTCAGAACTGCTGGGAAGATATATAGGCCAGTGGTTCTCGCAGGTGAGAGCCAGCTGAGAACTCGTGCGCCCCGTGGAACTGGTTTTGTCCTCCACGGGACACTGTGGAGGAGAGATTACTAACAGCATCTCATGTCTACAGTCAAGGTGACACAAAACATCCCAGACTCCGCTCGCAGCCCCACAGAGGACGAGCCCGCCCAGACAGCAGTAACGTCGCAGTTCAGAAGGCCTGGTTTAAACCTACCGTCTTCAAGCCGAGTCTATAACATGTGGGCTAAAAAAAAAGCATGACGTAGAAAAGGAACAAAGGGGAAAAAGAAGCATTGCTCCCCTGTTCCCATGGACACTATGTATTTTTGTCAGTTTCTGAATCACATTAGAGGCAAAGGCTAAGATGCCATGACTAATTCTCGATGATCTGCTTCCTTTTCTGGGTGAGTAATACCTAAAGCCCTCAACAGTCTAGTGAGCTGAACACACAGTTGGACGTGCCAACACAGACTCGGTGCTTTAAAATATCCCCTTTGATGGAACAGGCAGAGAGGGGGAGAAGGCTGGAGAATCTATGGCGCCGAGATGTGCTCCTAACTGGGGATGTCAGCCTGACTGATGATCCCTGGAGGCACCCTCACACTATGACCACATGTTCCCACCATCTGCTCACACCCCCGCCCACTCACCAAAAGCCCTGCACCTTAGTCAGTAAACAAGGGTGGGAGGAGCTCCCAAGTACCGTGGGGCCTGCAGAATCCCTTCAAGTACAGCTCTGGAACTCTCTGGCTCATTTCTTCAAAATTTCAGTGCTGACAGCATTGGCACTGTGGCTCAAGCAAAATAAACTACATCCTCTAATGAGAAATTCAAATTTCAGGAACTAAAAGTTATAAAATAAACATTTTCAAACGAAAACAATGACTAGAAATTTGGTTCCGGGATGAAAGTAAAAACTGGGGGGAATTAATCTTCTGAATTAATTCAACTGTTAAAGTTATAGAGTAATATCTCAGTTAAGCCGTCTTTGTGCTTGTGAATCATGCGTACATAATCATGGATGCATAACTCCAGTCCCAAATTTTATTTTATATTTTTATAATGTGGTTGGGGGAATCAGAGACCTGGTTTATGCTAAGCTTCCCCCATTACTCTCTGTTTTTCTGAAAGAAAGTTATGCAATTAATGTTTCTAATGGAAACTTGTGAGTAACTATGAAGGTAATAAGAATGGAGGCTCTTTGTAAAGTGCTATACAAAGGTTGTTTATATCTGCTTTACTAATAATCACCCAAAACTGGAAGCAACCAAGATGCCCTTCAGTAGTTGAATGAATACACAAATGAGGTCCATCCAGGGAATGGAATGTTATCCAGGGATAAAAATAACGAGCTATCCAGCCAGGACAACACACGGAGGAGGCTGAGCTGCACATCACTCAGTGGGAGAAGCCCCTCTGAGAAGCCTACGTACGGCGTGATTTCAACTACAGGATATTCCAGCAAAGGCAAAAAGTGGACAGAGTGAAGAGGCTGGTGGCTCCCAAGGTTGGAGGAGGGCAGCTGGAGGGAAGAACAGACGAGAACCGTGGCCTTCCGGGGCCGTGGGCTTCTGTAGCCGGCACCAGCTCGTTAGCCACAGCTGTCCAGATCATAACTCCATGCTTACGAAGTTCCCCAGATCAATCACAGACACCAAAGCACAATCCAGGGGGCACAGAGAATGCCACATAGGTCACACACACACACAACCCTACCAAGGTATGTCATATTCAAAGCAGATAATGTTGGGGGAAAATGCCAAACACTGTCTTACACGCAGAGGAAAAAATACAAAGATGATGGCAGAATTCTTGTCACAAACTGTACAAGAAGAGAATGAAATAAGATATTTTAAATCTTTAAGGAAAAAAAAAAAACCCTAGAATTCTATAGCCAGAAAAAGCATCCTCCCAAAATGAAGGAGAAATAAGGACTTTCTCGGAAAAATAAAAAAAAAGAAAAATGGAGGGAACTCGTTTTCAGCAGAACTGTCCTGCAAGAACTGCTGAAAGAAGATCTGCAGGTAGAGGAAGCTGATATGGATCAGAAATACACAAACACACACATCCAAAAAAACAAAACAAGTGGAGCTTCAGAGAAAGAAAAAATGAAGATAAAATCTTTTACTTTCCCTATTCTCAGTTGATTTAAAAGCTAAATGCTGATTTAAAATAATAAAAGCAACATTGTGTTGGGTGATTATCATATATAAATAGGTGAAATAAACAACAGCAATGTCACAGGGACGGGAAGGAAGAGTTGAGAATATTCCGACATGAAGGGTGTGCATGACACTTGCTATTAGAAGGTAGACTTAGAGCAGTTAAAATTACCGCAAGCTTTAGGATAGTAATTGGAAAAGAAAAATTCTTAAAGGCATGTACTTGACATGCATCCTTTCAGTATCCTTGCCTTGAGAACACCATGAACAGTGTGAAAAGGAAAAAAGATATGGCACTGAAAGATGAACTCCCCAGGTCGGTAGATGGAACCAAAGGGAAAACAACACCCAGTTGCATATGTGGCTGGTGATGGAAGCAAGGTCCGGTGCTGTAAAGAGCAATATTGCATAGGAATCTGAAATGCTAGGTCCACGAATCAAGGCAAATTGGAAGTGGTCAAACAGGAGATGGCAAGAGTGAACATCGACATTTTAGGAATCAGTGAACTAAGATGGACTGGAAAGGGTGAATTTAGCTCAAATGACCATTATATCTACTACTGTGGGCAAGAATCCCTTAGAAGAACTGGAGTAGCCCTCATAGTCAACAGAAGTGTCCGAAGTGCAGTACTTGAATGCAATCTCAAAAATGACAGAATAATCTCAGTTTGTTTCCAAGGTAAACCATTCAATATCACAGTAATGCCAGTCTATGCCTCAACTAGTAATGCTGAAGAAAAGGGTGAATTTAGCTCAAATGACCATTATATCTACTACTGTGGGCAAGAATCCCTTAGAAGAACTGGAGTAGCCCTCATAGTCAACAGAAGTGTCCGAAGTGCAGTACTTGAATGCAATCTCAAAAATGACAGAATAATCTCAGTTTGTTTCCAAGGTAAACCATTCAATATCACAGTAATGCCAGTCTATGCCTCAACTAGTAATGCTGAAGAAGCTGAAGTTGAAGAGCTCTATGAAGACCTAAAAGAAACCTTCTAGAACTAACACCCCCAAAAGATGTCTTTTTCATTATACGAGACTGGAATGCAAAAGTAGGAAGTCAAGAGATACCTGGAGTAACAGGCAAGTTTGGCCTTGGAGTACAAAGAGACCACACTGGTCAGAACAAACACCATCTTCCAACAACACAAGTGAAGACACTACACATGGACATCACCAGATGGTCAATACCAAAATCAGATTGGTTATACTCTTTGCAGCCAAAGGTGGAGACACTCTATACAATCAGCAAAAATAAGACTAGAAGCTGACTATGGCTCAGATCATGAACTCCTCACTGCCAAATTCAAACTGAAATTGAAGAACGTAGGGAAAACCACTAGATCATTCAGGTATAGCCTAAATCAAATCCTTTACGATTATACAGTGAAAGTGACAAGTAGATTCAAAGGATTAGATATGATAGAGTGCTTGATGAACTATGGACAGAAGTTCATGACATTATACAGGAGGTAGGGATCAAGACCATCCTCAAGAAAAAGAAATGCAAAAAGGCAAGATGGTTGTCTGAGGAGGTTGTACAAATAGCTGTGAAAAGAAAAGAAGTGAAAGGCAAAGGAGAAAATGAAAGATATATCCATTTGAATGCAGAGTTCCAAAGAATAACAAGGAGAGATAAGAAAGCCTTCCTCAGTGATCAATGCAAAAAAAAAAAAAATAGAGAAAAACAATAGAATGGGAAAGACTAGAGATCTCTTCAAGAAAATTAGAGATACCAAGGGAACATTTCATGCAAAGATGGGCACAATAAAGGACAGAAATGGTACGGACCTAACAGAAGCAGAAGATGTTAAGAAGAGGTAGAAAGAATACACAGAAGAACTATACAAAAAAGATCTTCATGACCCAGATAACCACAATGGTGTGATCACTCCCCTAGAGCCAGACATCCTGGAATGTGAAGTCAAGTGAGCCTTAGGAAGCATCACTATGAACAAAGCTAGTAGAGGTGTTGAAATTTCAGTTGAGCTATTTCAAATCCTAAAAATGATGCTGTGAAAATGCTGCATTCAATATGCCAGCAAATTTGGAAAACTCAGCAGTGGCCACAGGGCTGGAAAAGGTCAGTTTTCATTTCAATCCCAAGGAAAGGCAATGCCAAAGAATGCTCAAACTACCGCACAATTGCATTCATCTCACATGCTAGTAAAGTAATGCTCAAAATTCTCCAAGCCAGGCTTCAATAGCAAGTGAACCATGACCCTCCAGACATTCAAGTTGGACTTAGAAAAGGCAGAGGAACCAGAGATCAAATTGCCATCATCCGCTGGACCATCAAAAAAGCAAGAGAGCTCCAGAAAAACATCTATTTCTACCTTATTGACTATACCAAAGCCCTTGACTGTGTGGATCACAACAAACTGTGGAAAATTCTTCAAATGATGGGAATACCAGACCACCTTACCTGCCTCTTGAGAAATCTGTATGCAGGTCAAGAAGAAACAGTTAGAACTGGACCTGGAACAACAGACTGGTTCCAAATCCAAATATACTTCAAGACTGTATATTGTCACCTTGCTTATTTAACTTATATGCAGAGTACATCATGAGAAACGCTGGACTGGAAGAAACACAAGCTGGAATCAAGATTGCTGGGAGAAATATCAATAACCTCAGATATGCAGATGACACCACCCTTATGGCAGAAAGTGAAGAACTAAAGAGCCTCTTGATGAAAGTGAAAGAGAAGAGTGAAAAAGTTGTCTTGAAACTCAACATTCAGAAAATTAAGATCATGGCATCTGGTCCCATCACTTCATGGCAATTAGATGGGAAACAGTGGACACAGTGGCAGCCTTTATTTTAGGGGGCTCCAAAATCACTGCAGATGGTGACTGCAGCCATGAAATTAGAAGACGCTTGCTCCTTGGAAGAAAATCTATGACTGACCTAGACAGCATATTCAAAAGCAGAGACATTATTTTGCCAACAAAAGTCCATCTAGTCAAAGCTATGGGTTTTCTAGTAGTCAAGCATGTATGGATGTGAGAGTTGGACTATAAAGAAAGCTGAGCACTGGAGAATTGATGCTTTTGAACTGTAGTGTTGGAGAAGACTCTTGAGAGTCCCTTGGACAGCAAGAAGATCCCACCAGTCCATCCTAAAAAAAATCAGTTCTGAATACTCTGATGTTGAAGCTGAAACTCCAATACTTTGGCCAGCTGATTCGAAGAGCTGACTCACTGGAAAAGACCCTGATGCTGGGAAAGATTGAAGGTGGGAGGAGAAGGGTATGACAGAGGATGAGATGGTTGGATGGCATCACCGACTCAATGGACATGAGTTTGAGTAAACTCTGGGAGCTGATGATGGACAGGGAGACCTTGCATGCTGCAGTCCATGTGGTCACTAAGAGTTGGAATGGAGTGAGCAACTGAACTGAACTGAAAACAAGGGAGAGTAGAAAAAGAGACAGGGAAAAGAATAAAAATGCAATGAATAAAAGCAGTTACAAACCTGGTGGATAGTAATCCAACTATATCAATAATCACATTAAATTATACCAATTAAATCGGGTTGTAAGGGTGGGTTAAAAGAAATCCATTTCTAACGATGTGTTATCAAAGTAAAAAAAAATTATGCTGTAAAGAAATCCATAGCTTTCTAAGGAACTAAAAAGTGTATCAAAATTTCATCCAGAAGGGGTTTGGTAAGCAAGTAGTTAATTTATTAAGTATTTATCCCTTGCCTACTATGCATCACTCTTTGTAAGGGATGCAAAGTCAATGAGGTCAGGACTCCATTCTCTAGGAGGTGAATGTGTAAATGCATGCACATAATAAGGCTTGGTGGGTTTTCTGGCAGGTGGTACAGAATACAAGGCCCAGAAAGAATCCAGAGATGACACAGGACACTTGGCGGGCCAGGGAGCTGTGATCTGCAGGTACCAGGTCGCCTTCTGCAATCACAAAATCGAAGACACCCACAAGAGAGCTTGGAGCTCTGCTCCCTGCAGCCTCTCACCTGGCTTCTCTCTGCCCTTGCTGGGTGCTCTCAGATCCCTGCAGCTGCATCTTCCTGCTCCTCTCCACTTGTGTGCTGGGCTGTGTAACAGGCTCACATAGACACTTGCCCAGTACATTATACTATAGCCCCTCCTGACCCCGTTATCCACGGTTTCCCTTTCCTCTGCTTCAGTTACCCTTGATCAACCAAGATCTGAAAGTATCAAATAGAAAATTCCAGAAATAAACAACTCATAAGCTTTAAATTGCCAGCCATTCTGAGGAGTGTGACAAAATCTCCAGCTGTCCCCTTCTATCCTACCCAGGACATGAGTCATCTCTTTGTGCAGCTAATCCAGACTGTAGACACGCTTTGGGGCAGGGGGTTGGGGGGTGGATGTGTATACAGGGTCTGGTAACATCCATAGTTTTAGGCACCCAGTGGGGCCTTGGAATGTATCACCTGTGGATGTGGGGGGATACTGTCATGATCTGACCTGGTCACCCTGCCTCCAGTCCTACCCAGCCTATACATAGCAGCCAAAAAGATGTTCCTAGACCCCCCCAGTGTATTTCATGGCATAAAACCCTCTACCAGTTCCTAGTGCCTCTGATGGGCATGTCCAATCCCTTAGCGGCTATAATCCCTGTCCATCCTGACATGATCACAATTTTGTATTTGTTGACAGGCCCTTTGCTAGTGCTTCTTCCCCCACCCCCACCTGGAAGGATGCCAGGCTTGCACGCACCCTCACGGTCACCTTTCGTCCTCAGCACTTGCCCAGGTTTCCACTCCGGCGGTCATCAGTAAGTACCTGTTGAAGGAGTGAGTGCATAGCCTCCTCAGGATGTATCTGTTGCCAGGCTCTGGATGTCTGCAGACCCACTGTGCACCAGGGAGCCCCAGGAGCTTACATTTCCTTGCATCTACATTCTCATCCCTGGGAGCCCTTGGCTGAGCTGCTGTTGGCCCGAGATGCCTCTGCCTGACCTGTGAGCAGACCCCACCACAACTCCTGGCTCTGCTTGAAATGCAGCTCCTTCTGGGAGCCTTTCCCCACTCATCCTAGAATACAAGATAGCTAAGACTTAGATTTTTCCTTTTCAAATGTTGGCGCAATCCTTTATTTTAAAGGCATTTTGGTTCCTTTTGTTTTTCAATAACAGAAGGAACTGAACTCTAGATTCTCTTGCTTATTGCCAGCTTCATCTGCTATTTCAAAGAGAGACTGACACAGAATTAGTAAATCCGTTCTTCCTGATTTTGTGCCCTTAGAGCAAAGAACTCAAGTAGGTTTTTCTTTTATTTCATTTACTTCCAAATTTAAGAGTCACTTTGGAAATGAAGATCCAAAATACACGCATGATCTTTAACCCAAGATGACCGGCAGTGGCCGAGGTGTGGGACCCGGCATTCAGCTCATTTCTGAAGTCTGAAGTTGCAGAGCCAGACTGTCTCTCCTGCCTTCTCTGGTCCCACAGGCATATTAAACTTTCCTAAGTGAACTGAAATGAGTGCCTCGTGGTAAAGGGTGAGATCTGGGTTCATGAGTTTCCCCAGTAGCCCTGCCAAAATGAAGCAAAGCTGATTAGCAGCCCACAGAGGGTCTGTTCCCAGGCTCCCGGGGAAAGGATTAAGAGATCAGGCGAGGGCAGGATGAAATACACATGCTTTCACCATCAGGGACAGAATTTTGTGTTGTCCTACTATCCTTCACCTGGAGAGCCGTGAGGAGTATCAATGCAATGAACAAGTGTTTCGCTCTGGCCAGAAAGAGGGAAATCTGGTGATGGAAAGGTCAGCAAAACATCTAGTTTCTAACTTCAGAAAACTCTTCTGGTAATGATCACCCTCATATGCTATAAAGGAAATGTGCAGCTAAAGCATGAAACACGAATTTGCAAAGCATGACGCCAGCAGAGTAAAAGAAACCAGTAACTCAAAACCTGTTACCTGGGCAACAAAATTACTAGGGGTGGAGCTAGGAGAATGCCCCCAGGAAATGGTTTCATTTCATTTTCTACAATCCTAGACTCAGGTCCAGTGGTCAGGAAGGAAGGCTGGGAAGGACCTCCCAGAAAGCCCAGCCAACACAAGTGGTACGTGTACCAACACCCAGCCAGGGGTCACCTCAGCCCTGCAGGGTACAGCAGTCTTGGTCGTGGAATACGACCTTGGAATGCACAGATGAAATCCCCCTACAGCAGGGAGACCACGTTGGCTCTCTCCTTCTGCCTTTGCAGCTGGAGTCCTGAGGCCTCACCACCTCATTTCAGAAAGGCATGTGATCTGTGGAGTCAGCCAAATGCCTTAACTGAATCAATGCAACACAATCAAATCTCAGTCAAAACAGATGAGGCACATCATTTATCATGAAACTGTTGTCCTTCTCTGGATTGTCATTAGGCTGAGGGATTACCATCTACAAAGAGCCTTCATTTATCCAGAAGGATTTGAAAAGGAGAAAAAGCCACAGTTTCTAAGACCTCTTCAATAATTTATTATTAGTAAGAAATCAAATAGAGAAATATAATCCTAAAAGAACCATCATATTTTACACTCCAAAAAGAAAATTTTATGAATTCAGACAAGATTGGAGACAGGGAACATTGGGAAGTAATTTCACATAATTAAATATTAGTGTCAACTGACTGAACAATATAGCCAGCAAGTGTTCCCCTTGAACCTGATTAATCAGCTAATCAATCAGCAGGTGCATGATAGACTTGGAATGGTAGATTGGTTCCATACATGGTACAGAGGGTCTAGTGAGAACCTGGGTTGATTTCCTCCTCTTCCAGAGGAGAATTCTGACACAGAGCAACTGGGTCAGCCCCCCAACCCATGGCCCCAAGAATCCTGGCTGCTGAAAACTGTTGACATGAGGTCACCACCTGCAGCAGGAAGCTGGGTCTACTTTTTAAAGAAAATATTCATTTAATATGATTATTAAATGAATATTCATTAAATATGATTTTAGCTTGTGAAAGTCTGTTCATTTAGAAGAAGCATTTTATGCTATAGACTATTGTAAGAAACATCTTTAAGAGGAGTTGCAATAATATTTATATATATATATAAATGAATGAAGTAAAGTCGCTCAGTCTTATCTGACTCTTGTGACCCCATGGACTGTAGCCTACAAGGCTCCTCTGTCATGGGATTTTCCAGGCATGAGTACTGGAGTGTGCTGCCATTTCCTTCTCCAGGGGATCTTCCCAACCTAGGGATCGAACCCTGGTCTCCAGCATTGCAGACAGACGCTTTACCCTCTGAGCCACCAGGGAAGTCCTGTATATAATATGCTATTATATATATGGGGAGTCTTTCAAAACTGTGTATAGGAGTCAAAAAACAATATCAAATAATATATTGTTGTTATTCAGTTGTTAAGTCATGTCTGATTTTTGTGACCCCATGACTTGCAACACACCAGATTTCCCTGTCTTCACCATTTCCCAGAGTTTGTGCAAACTCATGTCTGTTGAGTTGGTGATGCCATCCAACCATTTCATCCTCTGTTGCCTCCTTCTCCTCTTTCCCTCATGTAACAACTCAAAAATATATAGGCAAGGTTGTTACAAAACAAGCATTTATTGTTCAGAAGTTACTCATCTCTAGTTTCAGAACAAATTCTATGGGAAGCTCCTAGAGAAACTGAAAGAAAATGCAAGGAAGCTTAATGTTAAGCTATTGTCCTCATCTTCAGCTCATGCAATAGCAGTCCCTCCTCTCCCTCTCAGGGTCATTATGCTGTGATGGAGACAAACCAGGTTATCTTACTGCAGTTGGTGTCCAGCCAGAAGACATTATCTTCCTCACCGTGGGGTCTTTGAAGGTCCCATGACATATAGAAGCAAGCTGCTAACGGCATCAGCATTCTTAGAAGCAAGCTGCTAATGGCATCAGCATTCTTGGCAAATGTGAGGGCTATGATGCAAAAACCAAGAGGGATTCCCTGGAAGTCCACTGGTGGGGACTCCATACTTCCATCGCAAGGGACACCAGCTCGATCCCTGGTCAGGGAACTAAGATCCCACATGCCACGCAGCAAAGACAAAGAAAATGAGCCAAGATGGGATGGAGAAACATCTGAAACTCACTTTAGTTCATTTCATAAATCCTCAAGTGGTCTTGTCCAAGAGGACGGGATAGTATCTCATTAACGGGACATTATCCTGTTAACAGACCCATAGGACTGGATCGTATCATTGAGCATGAAGCTACAGACTGCGAAATGGGAAAATAGCCAGTGGATTTTAATAATAACAACTATTCGTTGTTATTTAATTACTAATAAATATTTTATTTATCTTGTGTTTTTTAATTGTATGTCAATCATGTTTGTCATTATTATTATTTTCTGGACCTATTTCAGGTTGCCCTAATAATCTGCAAGTTCTCGTACAGCTTGATGATTTTTTATGATCAGTGAAGTCTGGTCACAACTGCATGTTTTGCTTACAGGTCCCACAAATTCAACTTAGAATAATTTAGTGCTGCATCAGACCCAAAACTGTAGAGGGATTTATATCTTGCAGAGAATTGAAAAAGGACCTATGGTGACCAAATGTGTGATGGAACTAAATGAACTAAGAATCATTTTGAGGTCTACTATCAAGTGGGGGCTTCCCAGGTTGTCTCAGTGGTAAAGAATTCACCTGCCAAGGCAGGAGACACAGGAGACACGGATTTGATCCCTGGGTCAGGAAGATCCCCTGGAGGAGAAAATGGCAACCCACTCCAGTATTCTGGCCTGGACAATGCTATGGACACAGGAGTCTGGTGGGCTACAGTCTATGAGGTCACAAAGAGTCGGATGTAACTCACTGAGCGTGAGTGCATGCTACTATCAAGTAACTTGAAACAAGTTTCTGTCCCTACCCACGAGAAGGCCTTGGTCTTTTCAGGCCAAGCAGCTCGGTACATAAGATATTCCCTATGGTCTTTTTAACTCTGTAGTGGATTCCATGCCGCTAGAGATGGTTGATATATGAGGTAATGATTTCCAGGTGTGCTGTCTGTCTGGGCAGGAGAAATGATGATTACCTTCTGGGATTTTGGACATGCATAGCTATTGTTTGTCTGGTTATAGGTGTAATTGTGGATGGTTAATATATACCTGAGATTTGAATTCCTCTCTCATTTTGCCTACTGACTATGTTCATCTGCACCAACTACGATGGGCCAACTAGTATCCCGTGCAGTGTAGTGAGCAAGTAAGATAGCACCACACTCTGCAGAGAGCATGTGTCACAATTTGGTACCTGCAGTGACATGTTCAGAGCATCAGGACTCTCAGTTTCACACTGGTGGACATACAGACAAGAATAAAGCATGAGACACACTAACATGATGTACAAAGACTCATTAAGAATGTAGACTTTTTGACAGGAAAACATCCTCCAAGATTTATGGTGAGTAGCCCACCTGTTGTGAAGTTATGGCCATGGGTGAAGCTGAAGTGGATCCCTGGGAGATAGAAGACATAGCAGGTTGCAAACCTGCTTTGTCTCATAGATGCTGCTGTTCTTATATCTGATAACTGGGCGTCAGAGCTGGTGTGCTACTTGCTTGTCCTAGTATGTCTACCCAGATTCCAAAGCCAGGAGTTTCTTCACTTCACCATCTGTGAAGCATCTCCCTTTTGGTACATTTAGGTCCAAATAGACAATTAAGTACTTTAGCAATTATTGCCTATTGTGCAAGTAATTAATGACAGACAATAACTAGACTCATAGCTGGATTTTTTGAGCAAGTTCTTAACCTGGACTTCCAGTCTTAGAACCCTACCTAGGGGTGACTTGAGTGAATTTATGTCCCTTGTGAAACCCCCAGACCAAGCTATCAACATTCTTGGTCTTTATCACAGTAGCTTCCTAGCTGGCCCATCGGCTCCCACACCAAGCTCCCTTCAGAGGAGTAGGCGTGTTTTACAAATGGTGAATTTTATCTACAGAAACCTCCTCTGTGGTTCAGCCAGGGTGGAGCTGATAGTAGCTACAAATAACTGCCACTGCCTGATGCCTGTTCTGAAGTGGGGGAGCTGAAAGATTTGTCGGGGGGTTACCAGCTTACTCCTCTCTTGTCCTGCTGCTTTCAAGCTGAAAATGAGGACTTTTGGAAAACCACACACACAGAGCACTATAATTAAGACAAAGGGATTAATAAATGATAGGCTGCATAGATTTAGGATCATTATTAATTCCCTTGCTGATCTCAACTGTAAATGCAGCCCCAGAGATGTGAAGTGAGCTAACCCGCTTCAGCATCTCGAGGAGCAGCCCTGGGCTGGGGTACTTGTGCAAAGTACCCGCCGCCTTGGCAGTCGTCATGGTTTCATGGAAACCAGCTGTCACAGAAGAGATGGGCTACAAGAACCTAACGCGTCGCTCAGAGACAACGGACTACTCAAATGTAGCTTAAATAAAAGACAATCAAACAATTATATCCAAAATCCTTAGCAAGGGGACTCTTCAAGGAGGGCTTGAGGTTAAAACAACCTCATACTTAACAGCTGGAGCCCCTGCTCAGAGCTCCCATCTCACGATTCTATTCTGAAGATGTGCAAACTGGGATGAAAAATGAGAGAGAAGTGCTCTTCTAATTAGATGAAAAAAACATTATATCCAAAATCCTTAGCAAGGGGACTCTTCAAGGAGGGCTTGAGGTTAAAACAACCTCATACTTAACAGCTGGAGCCCCTGCTCAGAGCTCCCATCTCACGATTCTATTCTGAAGATGTGCAAACTGGGATGAAAAATGAGAGAGAAGTGCTCTTCTAATTAGATGAAAAAAACATTATATCCAAAATCCTTAGCAAGGGGACTCTTCAAGGAGGGCTTGAGGTTAAAACAACCTCATACTTAACAGCTGGAGCCCCTGCTCAGAGCTCCCATCTCACGATTCTATTCTGAAGATGTGCAAACTGGGATGAAAAATGAGAGAGAAGTGCTCTTCTAATTAGATGAAAAAAACATTATATCCAAAATCCTTAGCAAGGGGACTCTTCAAGGAGGGCTTGAGGTTAAAACAACCTCATACTTAACAGCTGGAGCCCCTGCTCAGAGCTCCCATCTCACGATTCTATTCTGAAGATGTGCAAACTGGGATGAAAAATGAGAGAGAAGTGCTCTTCTAATTAGATGAAAAAAACATTATATCCAAAATCCTTAGCAAGGGGACTCTTCAAGGAGGGCTTGAGGTTAAAACAACCTCATACTTAACAGCTGGAGCCCCTGCTCAGAGCTCCCATCTCACGATTCTATTCTGAAGATGTGCAAACTGGGATGAAAAATGAGAGAGAAGTGCTCTTCTAATTAGATGAAAAAAACATTCAGAAATATATGCAACTCTCTCTCTCCCTCACCCCCACATCCGTCCGCATGGAATCGTAAACACACCCAGCATCATTCAGGAATTTCACTCCAGAGTCAAGTAACTGGGAAAAGCAAATGACTCCGGAGCAGAAGACATAAGCTCAAAGTAGAGAGAAGGCCCTGGTGAGGACTCTGGTGTCTGCACCCAGCTGAGTGGTGTGGGGTGGGTTACCAACATCCGCCTCAGCGCCAGGCTGGCTGGGGAAAAAGCATGGTGGGAGGGTCGACAGCCCAGATGCCAAGGGTCTGGCTCTCCAGGTCTGGAGGGGCTAAGAAACATTCTTCCTTAGAAAGGATCTAGGACATCCACCGAGGGGACCATTGCTCTGACATGCTCAGCTGAATACTCTTTGTCTCAAGGTTACAGTGATGCTGCAGAAAGAACCCCGAGCTTAGACTCAGATGCAGAGAAGGCAACGGCACCCCACTCCAGGACTCTCGCCTGGAAAATCCCACGGACAAAAGAGCCTGGTGGGCTGCAGTCCATGGGGTCGAAGAGCCGGACACGACTGAGCGACTTCACTTTCACTTTTTCCTTTTATGCACTGGAGAAGGCAATGACAACCCACTCCAGTGTTCTAGCCTGGAGAATCCCAGGGACGGGGGAGCCTGGCGGGCTGCCGTCTATGGGGTCGCACAGAGTCAGACAGGACTGAAGCAACTTAGCAGTAGCAGTAGACCCAGAAGACACGGACTCAAGTCCAGATGACAAGTGTTCAGATGAACGTGAGCAAAGGATTAAACTCTCTGAGTCTCAGTTTCCACGTAGTAACAGACATGCTATTACATACCTACCTAATGTGCAAGGGAATGTCATCACTGTTACTATTATTAATACAGTATTTGCATTTTTCCATTACTGATAAATTGCATTAATAAAGTTTCCATTATATTAATAAAGTTGATATTTATTGAAAACCACATGCATTATCTCATTTAATTCCCATCATAACCCTACAAATCAAGTATGATTATGACCAAATTATAGGTTAAAAGAGGTTAAGTGGCTCATTTTTAGTAACTGTGATGAATTTGCATTAAAGCAGAATTATGTGGACTCTAAAGATAAAGGCTGACCTGTGTTCACAAGATTTTCCCTCAAAGCCATCTGCCTGCCTAGGTCTGGTTGAATGGTCAACGAGCTACTTTCTCATCTAATTAGAACCCGAGTTCCTCTGGGAGCTGCCAGCCCAGCTGGCTGCTGCCAGACTGCAGATTTCCTCGGCATCAAGAGTCCTCCTGTTTGGGCCAAAGGGCCCTGGAGCAGAACTGCCATGGCAACAACAGATCACCACGCTTGGAAGGTTCCGGCTTGAGACATGGGACCTAATCCCGCAGCTGGCGGTTTGGTCCCCTCTGGCTCCCGAGGTTTGCACTTGATGAAGCAGTAAATCGGGCTGCGCAGTAACTGACAAGCCCTTGTGGTTTACTGGTTACTCCCTGGCCTCAGTCACCTCTTTGTCAATCTAGAAGATCCCTTTTCCA
Source organism: Madoqua kirkii (assembly GCA_006408675.1). NCBI lineage: Eukaryota > Metazoa > Chordata > Mammalia > Artiodactyla > Bovidae > Madoqua > Madoqua kirkii. The sequence continues at coordinate 23,866 of SJYC01138573.1, forward strand.
AGCTCCAGATCCACAGGAAGTGAGGACACAGCACGAAGCATGTCCAGGGTTGTTCCTTGTCAGGAGTCCTCAACTGGGAGCACTTAGTCCAGAGGACATCTTTCAACGTCCAGAGCAATCAGTGCTTGTCGAGACTGGGGTGTGTCCTCCTGACATCAAGGTGCTGGGCATCGGATACACCCCACCATAGGCAGTCTGGCCCCATCGCAGAGCAGGGTCTGGCCCTGATGGTGACGGAGCCAGGTGAAACGCCAGCTTTAGGGTCACCCTGCTGTCCACAACAGCCCTCCCCCTGCAGGCTCCTCCTGACATGTGACATCACCTCAGGTGCTCACCTGCTGGGTCCCAGGGAGTGTCTTTGAGGTAAACATCTTGGCCTTTGGGGATCAGAGACTTGGACCCTGAAGAAGACTGAGAGCTGAAAAATTGATGATGTTGAACTGTGGTCCTAAAGAAGACTCTGGAGAGCCTCTTGGACAGCAAGAAGATCAAACGCGACTAATTAATTAGTCCTGAGACTTTGGCCACCTGATGTGAAGAACTGACTCGTTGGAAAAGACCCTGATGGCTTGGAAAGATTGAGGGCAGGAGAAGGGAACAACAGAGGATGAGATGGCTGGATGGCATCACCAACTCAATGGACATGAGTTTGAGTGAACTCCGGGAGCTGGTGATGGACAGGGAAGCCTGCTGTGCTGCAGTCCATGAGGTTACCAAGAGTCGGACACAACTGAGCAACTGAACAACAACAAATGTAATTGTTAGTCCACTCTGATCCTGCATCTAGAACAGCACCGTCCAGAATAGGCGCTTGATAAATGTAAGATGTTTTAACAAATACATTGTTTTATGTGTCCCTCTTATGCCAGTAATATTGTGAAGAAATTGATCCGGTTGATCAGTTAATATCTCCAGTCCAGGTATAAGTCAGAAGATTAAAATGTCAATATCCCTACCCCAAAGGCAGGAGTTTGAACCCTTATGTAAGGCATCATCTTTTTAATTAAAAAAAAGAATTCTAACGGAGTATCATTAAAATGATGAAAACGGATCTTAAGAAGTGAGACTGGGTGGGCTCTGCCAGGATTTCAGCAGCCAAGTACAGAGACTCAGGATTTCCTCTGCCTCCCACCTAGCCGATGTTGCAGGGACTGTTCATAAATTTACCTATAAGCCACAGTTGTCCCCACACAGTGCTGAAATTAGGATTTAAGCATAAGACAGACCCTGCTGCCTTCAGGGAACACACAGTCAAATTGGAGAAACTAAGATAAACATTAGAAGCTTGTCACTAAGGACAACGTTTTCGTTTTGTTTCCTGTGAATGAAAAATATGGACACTACTTTAAACACTGCATGGATAGGCTTCCACTAAGCAGAAATAGTGAACGCAACTGTGTATTTGAGAAAATTCTTCTTTATAAATGTATTGCTTGCTAAGGTTCAAGAAAATATATCCCAGCCTGTATTATCGTGCACAAAATGAGAAATTGCAAATGGGCATTCATGCATAAACGCCAATTTGTGTCTCTGCTTCTGCATGTAATGATGTTAAGAGAAAATGGTGTGGAAGCAATTAAGTCAGCATATTTTCAAAATATTTCTTCCAGACATTTATAAGGAGAATCTACATCTGTCTGAGAAAAGTCACTAACAATGCTAGCAATGAGCTCTCTGATAAATGAAGTTCTTGGAAAAGTATTAAATTGTGTTAGTTTGCTTTAGACATGCAAACATTTTGTACAAATCCCAAAACATGGAAAGCTTTGATGCTCAAGCATTGGCACAGAATACCACCGAAGTAAGATATATTCATATTCTCTAAGTCAGGATATAGCACACAAAAAAGATGACTCCTTATTTTGGAAAATACTCTCTCTTTATTTTTCTATGTATCTCCTCTTTAAGAAAAAAATATATTTTGAGATGGCTCACAGTAAAACAAGCATGTACTAAGATAGCAAAACAAAATTTTTAATGTAGAGACAATGATAAAATTATTACCTTTTCCCTCTTCTCTCTAAATTTATTGTTAGTTCTTCACAGGTGAGATAACATTTTTAATTTAAAAAAAAAAACCTGCTGTTAACAAGGGGATCACACTCCTAATAAACCTATGAACATAACAATATTGCCATGAAATAGGAATACAGTTCATCTGCCACTGGGCTGTCAGAAGCCTAGATCCAAGCAGTAACGGACAAGTGACCGGCACGGCGCCCTCTCAAGGGGTTCTCTCTTGTCGGTGGTTGAGCGTGGGCACTTTTAGGAATGCATCAGAGTAAAGCCAAAATTATCTACAGATGACAGAAGATTTCAGATGGCTGGGCTTCACTTATTACTGATAATATTCAAAAGTGTAAGAATATGAAGAGTTCATGACAAGAAGAACAAACGAATCGGGAATGTAGTCGTCCTTGTGGCTTGCAACATGAGATAATAAAATCAACCTCAAAGAGTTTCAGACAAAATATTCATCAACATAATGGTTTGCACTATATTAGAAACAATAGGTATCACATCTAATATAAAACTGAGTGAACATAATCTTTACGGAGAAAAACGTCTTCAGACATAACATCATAATCCTGACACACTGTCTAATGAATATGCTAAGAATACATCAGCGATATCAAAGAAAGATGTTCTGTAGCCTGGAGTGGGTCCCAGACACCGAACACTGATCACTGAGGTTAGTGATGCCAATCCCCAGCTGAAAACCACTGGCCAAGAAAATGCTTGCTCCATGTTGAAGAAGTAAAATTGCGGAAAAAAACTAACATTTTGAATAGTAGTTGAAGCTGTGACTGATACCACCACATTGTGGCTACTTTTCAGTCCAACTGGCCAGGATGCTGGCAAGTGGAAACATTTTGGACTCAGAGCTCTGTTCCCTGGGTTCTCCTGCTATAGCAGGAGATTCTGAGACATTTGTGTTCAAAACCTTCTACCCACACAAATTTTACCTAAGGAGGGCTGAGCCTCCCTTCTGATTTGACAGTGATCCCCATGAGAATCGTCGGTAAGAACACACCAAATAAGCCCAATTATTTTCACAAGTCGAGAGAACAAGTCCCTTGTGATCTCCAGAGGCCCTCTGGGAAATCTTAAGACAGCTTTCAGTTCAGTTCAATTCAGTCGCTTAGTCGTGTCCAACTCTGCAACCCCATGAACCACAGAATGCCAGGCCTCCCTGTCCATCACCAACTCCCAGAGTCCACCCAAACCCACGTCCATCGAGTCAGTGATGCCATCCAACCATCTCATCCTCTGTTGTCCCCTGCTCCTCCTGCCCTCAATCTTTCCCAATATCAGGGTCTTTTCTAAGGAGTCAGTTCTTCCCATCAGGTGGCCAAAGTATTGGAGTTTCAGCTTCAAACATCAGTCCTTACAATGAACACTCAGGACTGATCTCCTTTAGGATGGACTGGATGGATCTCCTTGCAGTCCAAGGGACTCTCAAGAGTCTTCTACAACACCATAGTTCAAAAGCATCAATTCTTCGGCACTCAGTTTTCTTTATAGTCCAATTCTCACATCCATACATGACTACTGGAAAAACCAAAGCCTTGACTAGACGGACATTTGTTGGCAAAGTAATGTCTCTGCTTTTTAATATGCTATCTAGGTTGGTCATAACTTTTTTGCCAAAGAGTAAGCATCTTTTAATTTATGGCTGCAATCACCATCTGCAGTGATTTTGAACAGCTTTAGTTGCCAACATTAGTATTTACAATTTTATTTGGGGAAAGCAAAGTATCAAAAACTGTCAGGGTTCGATACTGGGTTTCAGCACCAAAAATAGGATCATGGTTTACTAAGAGCAATACTTGGTGAAATATTTAGCCAAAGTGGCCAAAAAAGTTTTAAAGAAATTACAGCAGTAACATGAATGTGAAAATCCTTAACTCTTTCATAAGTGAGTAATCCATATTTTCTTACATAATAAATGACACAATACAGTCAGTATAAGCCATAAAAGATTATTCTGGTCAGACACAGACTTTTTAATATCTAGGTTGTTTACACAAGAGGTAAAGAATAACCTTATACAACCTCATGTTAAGAGCAAAGTAATAATTGTATTATTGCCATTTTAACATATAGAAAACCAACTTCTAGTTTTACATCAATATAATATTTTGTATTAGATTTTTAATTGTGTATTTGCCAATAAATCTTACAGTTAAACTTGTCAAAC
>SJYC01138575.1:0-33701 GCA_006408675.1 Madoqua kirkii
AGGAGAATCCAGAGATACAGTCTCAATATTCCTTCAAGAGGAACCAGGATCCTGCCCCATGGTTGCACTGCTGCTGCTGCTGCTAAGTCGCTTCAGTCGTATCTGACTTCTGTGTGACCCCATAGACGGCAGCCCACCAGGCTCCCTCGTCCCTGGGATTCTCCAGGAAAGAACACTGGAGTGGGTTGCCATTTCCTTCTCTAATGCATGTAAGTGAAAAGTGAAAGTGAAGTCGCCCAGTCGTGTCTGACTCTGCGACCCTGTGGACTGCAGCCCACCAGGCTCTTCTGTCCATGGGATTTTCCAGGCGAGACGGCTGCATTACTGCCTCTTGACTGCTGCTCCTTTCTTTCTTCATTCTCTCCCCGATCTGTTAAGAATCTGTTTTCATCTGCCTTTTGGAACTGAGGGAAGGTCTCTGGAGGCTGAATGAAGCCCATTTCCTACCAATAAGGAACGGGGGACACAGAAAACATTTGTACCCTGGAACCCTACAAGTTTCAAGACCAGGTTCTTTTCCAAGATGGGAATAAAAATCCTCTATAATTACCAATTTTAAATAATGATTGGTAGATAAGTTTTTCTTTCCACCTTTCAGAGTCTAGGAAGTGGGATCTATACTGTCTCTGCATGCATGCTATGTCACTTCAGTCCTGTCCAACCCTGCAACCCCACGGACCGCCAGGCTCCTCTGCCCATGGGATTCTCCAGCCAAGAATACTGGAGTGGGGTGCCATGCCCTCCTCCAGGAGATCTTCCCCACCCAAGGATCGAAACTGTGTCTCATGTCTCCTACACTGACAGGAGGGTCTTACCACTGGCACCACCTGGGAAGCCACATGCCATTTCTATGTATTTTGAATATTTATTTGCAAAGAAATTAAAACTTTCAGCCAATAATCACATTTATAAATAAGATTCAAATTTTTGTCTAGTCTCACGCAAACAAAATTGGCCTTGTGTCATGACTCTCACCATCTCCTCAAGTTTATGTTAGTAATATGCCTCAATTTTTAATCATTTATTCTGGCCAAAGTGCAGAGAAACAGCCAACAATTCACACAACACATTATCTGAATGCATTCCTTCTGTCGTGTTTGGATGGGGCTTACTTTCTATCATTAGTATTATTTCTGAGCAAGGAACATGTTAAAAATGCAAACCCAAAACCCGTAATATGATTCATAATCCTGCGGGTTTCTTACTTTGTAAGGAGTCATAGGATTAAAGAAAGTCATTCCGTAACATTTAAATTTGCATTTTAAAAAGGTTTGCCTGAAAAGAGGAAGCATTTTCTCACACAGCAGTAATTACACAACAAAAAAAGAAAGTGGTAATCACAATGCCTTGCGTTTAAACACTGCTTTCTTCAGAATTGTAAAGTCACAGGGATTTCGAGCTGAGAAGGACCTTGCAGAGAGAAAAATCAAGTTCCACCTACCACTTATATGATAGGAAATTAAGGGCTAGAAAAAATTAAGTGACTTTTACTGGTTAACTTTGCCAGATAATGGTGGGGATCGCCTAAGATAAATGAACTTCTACAAGTCTTTTCTCGAGGAGTCGTATAATTAAGCTGTGAATATTATCACCATAACTCTGAGTGACAGAGGAAATAAGTTAGAAATAATGACTATAATGCATCCAAGTTACAGAGTAGCAAAAGGAGAACTCAGAATTCTTGCCTCTTTTCTAAACACTGGGACTGATCCCCCCTTGCAGTACTGAGTTGCACTGATCAGTTGGGTTCAAATTTACCTTTTGATTTTCTACTCCCTTACTCTCCGTGTCATCCTTCCCTTGAGGATGCACAGATGTGAGGACAGTGTGTGTGTCTATTAGTCACGATTTGGGAGACAGTATGAGAATATGGAATTGAAGACTGTCTATACGTGTCTCTGTGGAGCCTTATACCAAGGTCACAGGTGTGGAGCCCTGCACAGGTCAGAGGACAAAAATCTCTGGAACTGACCAAGCGCCATAGCAACTGTTCCCATGAGCCTCCTGATTTAAACAGGCAGGTTCCCTGACCCCATATTAGGTAAAATACCCACTGTATGTTTGGCATCCTAACCAATCACCTAATGCTCCCCTTCCAGTAGGAATTTTCACATCTTGAGGCTATAAAAATTGGCTACTAGCCCTTTAACGGAGTCAGCTCCCCAATGAGCCTGCCCAATATTCTAACAGCATCTCCCCCTCTAATAAACTTCATTCTCTCATTCTGCCTCATGTCTGGAAACTTTTATCAGACCCACGCACAGACCACGACAGTCTCCACGTTATAGCGATGCTTCCTTTAAAATTCAGGAATCCTCACTGGAGGACATTAGTAAACCCATCTACCAGCAGAGGCTTAAATAGGGGTCAGATATGCAGAAACATCTGCAATCAATCTTCATGTTCAAATCCCTTGCCTTCTGTTTCATTTTGAGAGCCTGGGTAACAGACAATAACTATGGGAAATGTGTTTCCCAAGTAGCTAGAACTTTTTAGAATCAGAAGATCACTGGGGAGATTATTCTGAAGGAACCAAGCTGGATAGAGGCTTCCCTGGTGGCTCAGATGGTAAAGAGTCTGCCTGCAATGCAGGAGAACCAAGTTCAATCCTTGGGTCGGAAAGATCCTCTGGAGGAGGGAATGGCAACCTGCTCCAGTATTCTTGCCTGGAGAATTCCATGCACAGAGGAGCCTGGTAGGCTACAGCCCATGGGTTTGAAAAAGAGCTGGACACGACTGAATGACCAAGCACACATCCACACAGCTGGATATGGGCTTCCCAGGTGGTGCATCAGTAAAGAGCCCACCCGCCAGTGCAGGAGACATGAGACACAGTTTTGATCCACGAGTCAGGGAAAATTCCCTGGAGAAGGAAACAACCGTGTACTCCAGTGTTTTTGCCTGGAAAATTCCATGGACAGAGGAGTCTGGCAGGCAACAGTCCATGAGGTCACAAAAGAGTTGGACATGACTGAGCAGGCACCCACAAACAAAGTTGAATATGCCTGGGCATTCAGAAAGCAGACTTCCAAAAAGGAATGGGAAGTCTCCAGGTTCCAGTCTCACAGAGGTCCTGCTGAGTCTCAAATGTCCTGAGACTTAGAAACTAGCACAACTTGAAAAACAGGTAAAAGGCATAAAATATTTCTGGTTTGAAGAGTATATTAATTTAAAAAAATTATGTCAGCTTCCTCCTCCAGGAAAGCGTGAGCTGCTCATTCGTGTCCAACTCTTTGTGACCCCTTGGACTATAGCCCTCCAGGCTCCTCTGTCCGTGGAATTTCCCAGGCAAGAGTACAGGAGTGGGTTGCTATGCCCTCCTCCAGGGGATCTTCCTTACCTAGGGATCGAACTAAACACCAAAGAAAATGATGTCCCCCCACAACCACAAAGGCAAAGGCTGATAGGGGGCCAAGATGTCCCTCATGCAGCCTGGGATGAATGTCCACTACCCTGGCTGGGAGGCTATCAAGGAACAGACGTGGGAGCCGAGAAGTTCATACACTTCTTTGAAAAACATCTCCTGCCTAGATCACAGACTTAAACGTAAAATTATAAAACTTTTAGGAAAAAATAAAATCGTTGGCATCTAGGGTTAAGCAAAAAGTTCAGAGACTGACACAAGAAGCATCATCAATAGAAGGAAAATGCGATAAACTGGCAATTTCACCAAAGTTTAAAACTTTTGCAAAAGACTTCATGCAGAGAGTGAGAAGACAACCGACTAGGCAAGCAGCTATCCTGGCAAACCAAGCATCCAATTTAGGCCCAGCATCCAGCATCCTACAGAGCTGGGGTGACTCTAAGATCAGGAGGATGTTTGTAAGCAACAGGATGGAGCCGATACCTACACAAGCCTCATCTTTCATAACCGTTACCTTAGGAAATTATACAAACCTTGAGAAGTTACGTGCTTGGAGCAGGGCTCAAAACATTTTGAAGCTCCTCGTTGGGAATTACCTTCAAAAACAGCTAATCATAAAGTCATGTCATTTCTCACGGAGAACATCAGCAGTTCATCAACCTTACCTGTCCCGAAGGATTTCCCTAGTGGTCCAGTGGTTAAGCACTTGCTTTGCAATGCCAGGGACTCAGGCTTGATCCCTGGCCAGGAACTAAGATCCCACTGCTGCCAGGCACCCAAGCCTGCACGCCAGAGCCAGAGAGAAGCCAGAGGCCTGCCACCAAAGATGCTGCCTGGCGCAGGCCCACGGTCTGCAGCCGAGAGCTAATGCGGCCAAGTAAATAGGTATAGCTTAAAAAATCTTACCTGTATCTCAAAAGACACTGCCAAGAACAGCCAGAGATTAGATATCACAGCAAATATACTGAAAAAGAGTAAAACCCTCCACAAAATAAAAAGAACATTTTTTTTCCAACTCATATCACACATAGCTAATTTCCCTAAGGTAGAATTTCTAACAAGCATTAAGACAAAGGCCAAGAAATTCATATGAAAAGAGCATGGTTATAGAACACGAACAGATAATACACGTCAAAGGAATTACTAGTGTGAAAAGAAGCTCAACTCACAGATGATGAAAGGTGCCCTGAGAACTGGCTTTCTCCTCTCAGCGCTGCACGTCAGAAGCTTGGTGACACAGGTGGGCGGATTCCGACATAGGCACCCTGGCAAGATTTATCGATATAATGTAGATACTGATGGTTTGTGGGTTTCCCTTGTGGCTCAGCAGTAAAGAATCTACCTGCAGTGCAGGAGGCGCAGGTTCGATCCCTGAGTAGGGAAGATTCCCCTGGAGGAGGGCATGGCAACCCACTCCAGTATTCTAGCCTGGAAAATCCCATGAACAGAGGAGCCTGGCTCACTACAGTCCATGGTGTTGCAAAGAGGCAGACGCAACTGAAGTGACTGAGCGCATATACACACACGCACACACTGTCGGTCAGCAGACCGGCCTGGGACACAGAGATCAGGGAGAGCCCAGGGAGAGGCGGCTGACCCAGGCTGTGGCAGCAGGTGTAAACAGCAAGCAACTTACAAGGCTGGTCTCTACGCCCGCCCCATGGAGCCTTCAAGTTCATCCAGAGGCCTCGGTGGGTCCAGGCCTGGACTCAGTGACCAGGCCTGTGAATGATCTCTACCCCACCTCACTTTCCAAGGCTGCTTCCCTGAACGTGGTCCTCTGGGTGGGTCCTGAGGCCTGAATCCGCTTCCGGGGGACAGGGGAGGGGTGAGGAGGCTAAGGAGCCTGGGATCACCTGGGGCGGCTGGCGGGTCGGCCTGCAGTCACAGCCTCTCCGAGACGTGATGACCTCTTCCACACACGCCCCAGCCCAACAGCCACCCCACGGATCCATTTCAACATGTGCCAGGGATCCGGGGGTAAGGTATTCTGGCACAACTTGTTTCTGTGAAACAAGAAACCGTTTCTTGTGAAAATCCAACTTTTCATGATTTTTCTGTCTGCATTACAGATTAGTACTGTGGGCAACACATTCTCACAAATAACTTTCCAAATATAAAACTACTGAAATTTAACTCAAATATGTTGTATTATTTCATTCAAAAAGCATTAACTGAGTGCTTGCAAAATGTGGCCTGGACTCAGTGACCAGGCCTGTGAATGATCTCTACCCCACCTCACTTTCCAAGGCTGCTTCCCTGAACGTGGTCCTCTGGGTGGGTCCTGAGGCCTGAATCCGCTTCCGGGGGACAGGGGAGGGGTGAGGAGGCTAAGGAGCCTGGGATCACCTGGGGCGGCTGGCGGGTCGGCCTGCAGTCACAGCCTCTCCGAGACGTGATGACCTCTTCCACACACGCCCCAGCCCAACAGCCACCTCACGGATCCATTTCAACATGTGCCAGGGATCCGGGGGTAAGGTATTCTGGCACAACTTGTTTCTGTGAAACAAGAAACCTATTTCTTGTGAAAATCCAACTTTTCATGATTTTTCTGTCTGCGTTACAGATTAGTACTGTGGGCAACACATTCTCACAAATAACTTTCCAAATATAAAACTACTAAAATTTAACTCAAATACGTTGTATTATTTCATTCAAAAAGCATTAACTGAGTGCTTGCAAAATGCTACATGAAATTAATGTTCTACTAAAATTTAACTCAAATATGTTGTATTATTTTATTCAAAAAGCATTAACTGAGTGCTTGCAAAATGCTACATGAAATTAATGTTCTTTATCTACTCTCCCAAAAATGACAGTGTAGAAAGAGAAATATCAATCAATAAATAAAACTAACAAAAAATTTCAAATAATAGTGCAGCCTTATACTGGTCCTAGTAATGTAAGTATTTTCCCACTCTTTATTTTTTTATTTCCCTACTTCACATGCAATGGTTCTCCTGGCATTTTCTGACTACTTAAGGATTGCCAGGCGCAGAAAGCCACTCAAATCAGCTCAAGTAAAACTGGATTTTCCGAGCAAACATAAAATAATCACCTAGAAACAAAGTCCGTAATACAGCTGGACACTTGGGAGGTGGACATGTCATTAAAACAAAGCTATCTTTTCTTTTGCTCTGCATCAAGCAGCCTGGGATGACCAAGATGTCCAGAAGCGTTATTCCAGAAACTGACATTTGTGTCAATTGTTCATATAAATATTTAAAAGGTATTACATATTTTCCTATAAATATGAACTCATACTTCCTCACTTGTAACTTTTCAGTAGCTAGTGGTTATCCTCTGAGCGTGAACCTCAGAGTCCTAAAATTTAATGACCTTCCCTCTCTTCACCGACTCGTCTTTATTCCACAACACCCTGCCCCTTACTTCCCAGACATTTCTCATCCTGTGGTTATTCTTTGAACTGTTATCACTTTAACATCATATAAATTATAGTTAAATACCTTTTCTTTCATTATTTTTAAAAACACTTGCAGTCACGTCTGTGCGACTGTGACGGGAAGGTCGGAAGAACGAGGTACCAGAAGCTTGCCTCCTGCCGCCACACACACCATCTTTTCCATCTTCATGAAATCAGATCAGGGAAGATCTCACACCCAGTCATCCAAAATGAAAGTGGTCGATAAAGTGTCCATTTCATTTACCTCTCCCAGCGGTATTTGCATTTGATCATGAATCAGAGCTTTAAAATAAAGTTAGAACGTTAGACTGTTAGCATTGCCATCATCAGCCAGGAGAAAATTGATATTATTGGAAAAGCAGGAGAGGACCCTTCGGTGCCTCCTAGTTCAAACCATATTCGGCCTTCATAAAAGGCTGACCTTGGCTGCACTCTGATTGTCAAGAAAGTATATATCACACAGATGAATAAACTGAATTTCTCATAAAGCTGGCTATTATTGCATCTGCCAAGACAGGACTTCAGAACTACTCATCAACACACATTTCAAATGAATTTCCACAGTAGGCCAGCAATGATTCAATAATTTTTGTTGAACAGTGTTTGAAATTTTGCTCTTATCTATATTTTTTATAATAGTCAACAGAGAACAAATTGCATGCCTCTGAGAAAAGAATAATCTGGCATTTTAAAGAAGTTCTGGGGTGCACATTAGAACAAAAAACCACCCTGCTCCAGTGTGTCAGGCACACACAGCTCTGGGGCATTCTCAAGTACTTTGTCATCCAGCTTTTCCAAATGCTGTTTTTTAAAAACATCCAGATGTCTATCCTAAAGGCAATTATTTCCTTAAAGTTCATAGAGTGCCAGAGACAAAGGAAAAATACATTTTAGCGTTTGCATATTTGTCCCCCGGCAATAGAAGTTAAACATTAAATGCCACTACGACTCTAAAAGCAGTAGGGAGAAAGGGACCATGGGTAACTTCAGTCAAAGACTTCAGAAAATCTGCCAGTCAAGAAAGCCTGGACGAATCGAATTCTCATGTTTTCTTCTGAAATGTAGTCAGTGCCTCCCTAGGGATCATAGATTGCTCCTTACCTAGGCTAGAGTGTCCAGGTTTTCCATCAAGCCTTAACCTAGGTGTTGCTATAAAGATATTATGCAAACATGATTAATGGTTTCCCATGTGGTGCTGTGGTAAAGAACCTGCCTGCCAGTGCAGGTAGATGTAAGAGACCCAGGCACAATCCCTGGGTTGGGAAGCTCAGCTGGAGGAGGACACGGCAACCCACTGCAGTATTCTTGCCTGGAAAATCCCGTGGACAGAAGTCTGGTGGGCTACAGTCCATAGGGTCACAGAGATTTGGACATGACTGAAACGACTTAGCAGGCATGCAGACATGATTAATACCTTCAATCAGTTGACTTTAAGGAGATTACCCTTGTTGATATGGGTGGACCTCATCCAGTCATTTAGGAGCCTTCAGATCAAAAACTGAGGTTTAGTGGAGAAAAATGAATTTTGTCTCCAGACCCTCAGCTTTTGTCTGCTGGCCTGGAGACTTACCAACACCCACAGTCTTGTGACCCAATCCTTGAAAGAAATCTCTTTATAGGTGACAGATCAATCCATCCATAGATAAATATCTCCATCTCTTATTGATTAGGTTTCCCTGGAGAACCCTGACTAATACACGTTTCCATGCTATTTAGTTGTTCAGTCGCTTAGTAGTGTCCGACTCGTTGAGACCCCATGGACTGCAGCTCACCAGACATCTCCTGGAGTTTGCTCAAACTCCTGTCCATTGAGTTGGTGATGCCATCCAGCCATCTTATCCTCTGTCGTCCCCTTCTCTTCCTGCCTTCAGTCTTTCCCAGCATCAGGGTCTTTTTCAACGAGTCAGCTCTTCTCATCAGGTGGACAAAATATTGCAGCTTCAGCTTCAACATCAGTTCTTCCAATGAGTATTCCGGATTGATTTCCTTTAAGCGTGACTGGTTTGATCTCCTTACAATCCAAGTGATTCTCGAGAGTCTTCTCTAGCACCACAGTTAAAAAGCATCAGTTCTTCAGCACTTAGTCTTCTTTATGGTCCAGCTCTCACATCCATACATGACTACTAGAAAGCATAGCTTTGACTATGCAGACATTTGCCAATAAAGTAATGTCTCTGCATTTTAATATGCTGTCTAGGTTGGTCATGGATTTTCTTCTAAAGAGCAAGGGTCTTTCAATTTTATGGCTACAGTCACCATCTACAGTGATTTTGGAGCCAAAGAAAATAAAGTTTGTCCATATTTTCATTGTTTCCCCATCTATTTACCATGAAGTGATGGAACCGGATGCCATGAACTTAGTTTTTTGAATGTTGAGTTTTAAGCCAACTTTTTCACTCTCTCCTCTTTCACTTTCATCAAGAGGCTCTTTTGTTTCTCTTCACTTTCTGCCATAACGGTGGTGTCATCTGCATATCTGAAGTTTTTTACATTTCTCCCAGCAATCTTGATTCCAGCTTGTGTTTCATCCAGCCTGGCATTTCTCATGATGTACTCTGCATAAAAGTTAAATAAGCAGGGTGACAGTAAACAGCCTTGACATACTCCTTTCCCATTTTGGAACCAGTCCGTTGCTCCATGTCCGGTTCTAATTGCTGCTTCTTGACCTTGAAGTGAAAATATCTCCTGCCATATCAATAAACAAGAAATGTCACAGCCATCAGCTATTTCTGACCTCCAAATGTGACTGTGGGCTCCCAAAAATGCAATCCAGAGGATGCTGTTAACCCCCATAGTGACTGCTGAGGAGCTGGGGGAATGTAGATCACTACATCTGACAGTCCTCAAGCTGAGCAAGGACACAGGACTGGTCCCAGATAGCTGAGGTGCATTTGAAAGGAGCAAATTCAGTGAGCCCAGAGGCTTGCATCTTCCCATGCACAGAATGCTAAATTCCTTAATTTGGTATCCGATCTTTGATGTTCAGACTGCCTGCTCCGTTTGTTGCAAACTTGCATATACCTGACTCCCTCTCCTGCCTCCTTGGAGCAGTTTTCTCAGGGCTACTGAGACCCTGTCTCCTGAGATCAGAGTCCTAAACATTCCCACCAAATAAAGTAACTCTCTACTTTCAGGTTGTAACTATACTTTTAGCAGACACCAACTAGCGTCACGAACTTTAAGAGATGGCAGAGTTGAAAGCCAGAAGGAACCCTCATTCAGTAAAGTCTCCTGGATTCCACTTATCTTGCACCACTGAGCCAAAAGCTCCAAATACAACATCTTTTCCCCATAACTGGTGGGGTGGTGCGTGTTTTATAAAACATGCCCAGAAGCAGTGGTTTTCCCTGGACGCTGATGGGGTATCTAACGTGTCTCGTAAGCCCTAGTCCCTAGTCACTTGGTCTCTGAAGACTGGGGTCATAGGAACACTAAACCCTGGGTCCAGGGAGACCCAGAAACGTGCAGAGGAGGAGGGACCAACAGGAGGTTGGGGCCTCGGTTTTCATCAGGGCTTTACCTGCCAGGACCCCAGAGCTGTCAGGGCAGGTGCCTGGGAGTGATGGAGCCAAACTCCCTCCTGATCGCAGAGAGGCAGCTCTGAGAGGTGGGTGAGGTGAGATCTTAATTCCCTGCCCAGGAACTGAACCTGGGAAGCCTGGGTGAAAGCCAAGATTCTCACCTCCAGACCAGCAAGGCCTAGAGGCTAGCTTGCCCCCAGTGACAAATGCAAATTTCATGGAGGCAAAGGCTGTAAATGCAAGTACAGTTTATTATTAGAGACCCAGCCTAACAACAAGCAGAAGCGCACACAGTTTGCTTAGATGAGACAGTGGCAAGGCAGAGATGACACTTGGAGAGGAAGGGCGTGGGTGACACACATTCCTGGTCCAGTGCTCTGTTTTAAAAAGTGAAGGTCACTCAGTCGTTTCTGACTCTCTGTGACCCCATGGACTATACAGTCCATGGAATTCTCCAGGACAGGGTTGCCTTTCCCTTCTCCAGGGGATCTTCCCAACCCAGGGATTGAACCCAGGTCTCCTGCATTGCGGGCGGATTCCTTACCGCTGAGCCACAAGGAAGCCCTTCTTAAAAAGGACTGCCAAATTTTATAGGCTTTGGGTCCCATCGACCTGGGGACACCCTTGTGTCCATAAGCACAAAAGAAAGTTAAAGGGTAGATGTTAATTTTAGAAGCTTACTGTCTTTGGTTGGTGGTGGTTTAGTCGATCAGTCATGTCCGACTCTGCGACCCTGTGAACTGTAGCCCACCAGGTTCCTCTGTCTATGGGATTTCCCAGGGAGCAATATTGGAATGGGCTGTCATTTCTTCCTCCAAAAGATCTTCCCAACCTAGAGACAGAACCTGCATCTCCTGATTTGCAGGCAGTCTTCTTAATTACAAGCGGATCCTTTACCAATTGAGTCAGCAGGGAAGCCAAGAAATACTTTCAAATGTGAACATAGATAACAAGGGATCCTTCTTTCTGGACGATTCCAACCAGTGTTCAAGTATGCTGTCCATTCTCTTGTCCTAAAATACAACCCTTTCTTTCTTCCCCTTAACACAAACTCCCAGAGGGAGTGCCAGCCCCACTGCGGTCAGGCTGTAAGCACTGGGTTTGGGGAAGGTGCAGCGACCCTCTCCCTGCCCTAAAGGCCTATACCCCAGGCAGCTCTCTGCCACCCCTTCTGCAGAGTCCCCTCCCCGACATCCTTCCCACCCCTAGCCGGTCCCTGCTCAGCCTGGTCTTCGTCCTGGTGGGATGAGTCCTCAGATCCTTTGTTCTCCAGCTTATTCCCACCCCAAGTGACCTCAGTCAGCCAGTCTCCAGATTCATGAGGCACCCATAGAACAGAAAACCCCCGACCCAAACCGTATTTCTCACCCTGACCGCTGCCTCAAACACAAGCACCCACACCTGCTCGGAGACCTAAGAAGCACAACCGAAAGGCAGTGTCTGACCTCCCCCTCGTCAGGGCGACATCACCCTTTCCGATGCTCAGACCAGTCACCCTGGCCCTCCGTGTGCCCCCCACGCACAGTGAGGCCAGATAAACCGAAGCATCGGAGTTTGGAGCGGAGAGAGGGTTACTTCAGGGTCATGCAAGGAGAGGGGTGGCTCAAGCCCTAAAGAGCCTCCAGCTCCCCAAAGCATTTCAGCAAAGCATTTTTAAAAGCCAGTAAAGTGTGTGTGTCGGGGGGAGCAGGAGGTGTGGTCTCAGGGTTTGTGACCGGATAGGCACAAACCTCTACTTGGCTGATGGTGAGGGAGCAGGGTGTGGTCACAGGGGCTGAGCTCAGTCCTCAGGCTCCAGGAGGCCTGGGTCTGTGTGCTCACTGTCATTGAGCAGTTATGATCTCCCATTTGGTGGGGAGTTTTCACATCTGGGAAACCACTCAGGAGATGTGCATCAGATATTACTATCGTCCCTCGGAGAGGAGCTGAACAGAGGCCGTAGGGGAGGGTCTGAGTCCAGAAGGCCCACCAGGTCCTGCTCCTCTCATGCCCTCACCCCACTGCCTTTCAGCCTGTCCCTGCTCTGCCTGAAGGAAAGCCCCGCACCTAGCATCACTCAGCGCCGGCCAGCCTCCACCCTGGACCACAGTACTGGTTTCTAACTGGCTTCCTGCTTCTGCTTCTCCGCACTCCAGTCTCCTTCCAAACGTCATCTCCCAGAGTGGCCACAGTGGATGGTAAGGCCCTATGTGTGCCCGCCCCCTGCCCCCCACCTGATTCAATCTCTAACCTGTTTCCTAACACGCTCCCCCTATTCTCCTCCCTCCGGCACAGCGGCTCCCATGGTTCTCTGAACACACAGGCATCCGGCCACCCCAGGGCCTTTGCACTTGCCACTGAGTGTCTTGGAAGGCACGCCCCCTCCCCCTAGACGGGCACAGCAGCTCCCTTCCTTCCATGTTGAACTGCACGCCTTCCCCTCCAACACTAGCTGCCCTGGTCTCCGCCTCCCCACCCTGTCACCCCTTACCCGTATTTCCTGTCTCCTTCTGTGCCTGCCCCCACTGGCTGTTATTAACTGAGACAGAGGCAAGGCCTTATCTCCAGGCAGACCTCCCTCCTGCAGTCTTTCTGTCTGGCTCCACACCCATCCTGGCACGCACACAGCAGTGGACAACGGGCACCAAGGAGACGAGTCCTCGCAGGGGGATTGGGGTGGGGGGGGAGCTGGCACTGTGCAGGGGATCCCGGAGCTTCACTGAGTCCCCACAGCCACAGCTGGAGCAGGGAGGGTGAGGGGGGAGGCAGACAGTGGAGGCTGTGCCCCGGAGCTGGAGAACGTGGCTGTTATCTGGGCCGTTCAGACCCCTGCGTGCAGCCTGACTTCCCTGCTGTCCCCATCAGACCTGCACATCATCTGCCGCCCCTCATCTTGGTCAGCACCCACCAGCCACCCTGCCAGAGGTCTGAATGTCCCCGGGAGCCCTCCCTCTTCCTCAGCGCCCCTCCCTGCCTTCCCAGTCCAATGGGCACTGCCTGCCCTCTGCGGTCAGCAAAGAGGGAAGCACGTGGGGTCTGGAACTTCCAAATTCTGACTCCAGCCCTTTCGACAAAGGCAGCAAATATTAATCAGGGGCCCACCAGCCAGGCACCCCTCCAAGTGCTTGACGGGCAGGCAGTCATTCCTCGTAACAGGGGTGCAGGTCAGGTGCACCACCGCGACCACTCCAGCTGGTGCCTCGGGCCGCCAAGAACCTGGGAGCCGCGGGGATCAGGGTCTCATCCCAGAGCTGCGTGAGGACCAGGGCTAAGGCAGGAGTTCCCTGCGTGTCCCCGGGCGGCAGGTGACGGCGCTGGCACCAGGACCAGCGGCCTCGCCGCCCCGCCCCCCAACACAGGCCCCGCTGGACCCGCCTCCGCTCCCGGGCAGTCTGCATTGTCCCCTTCGGCTCGGGGGCGAACACGTGGCACACGAGCATGTTCGGCACACGCTGCCCCATCCTGGCTCCTCCTCCATCCTCACCCCCTCTGTCAGGCCAAGCCCTACAGCCACCAGGCCGCTCCCTTCAGAAAGCCCCCCAGACCCCACTGCCCTGCCTTCTCTGGGGGCGCTGCCCTCCTCTGCTCAGCCCCTCTGATGTCCTCCTTTGTCTGGTTTAAGGACACAGCTGATCTAAGTGCATCGTAAATAGTCCTGAAAACGTAAAAACGACTGAAGGGGTGAAACACTTGATCCGTAACTGTTGCTCAGTGAGACGCTGGCCTCCCTGGAGAAGGAGCCCTGCTCATCTCCTAGAGCAAGTAAGCTGCAGGCTGGCCGGGGGCCCCACCCCTCACCCCTCATCACCCCGGGGCCCCGCCTTCCGTCTGTCATTCTGACCAGCCTTCCAGGCACCACCGAGGCACCCGACTTCCCGACCCAGTGGAGCAAGGCCACAGTGTCTCTGTGCTCCCCGATTCGAGTCAGGAGTTTGGGGAGCACACGGGGAGGATGGCTGCTTTCTGCTCCTTGAGGCCTGAGAGCTCAACCAGGGGACCCAGAGGCCAAGGAGATCCAGGCTGGTTCCCTGCTGAAGGCACTGGCATGTCCCTGGGCCACCCTCGCAGGACAGGGGCTGGGCTCTGAGACGCTGGCCCGGGAGAGGGGTACACATGGGCTCAGCATTGCTAGGACCTCACCGCGGAGGTACAGAGCCTGACTCCTAGGGCAGGACATTACAAGCGTGCACCAGGGTCAAGGGCAGGGACACACATTCCCTCTTCTCCATGGCACTGGCAACAAAGTCACAATGGAAGGAGAACCTGGGTTTTGTGGGTTTGCAATGGCTGGGGCCCATTTGTGGAAAATATACCTGCCACACGGACACACAGCTCATAAAGCATCTTCCTGTCAGTGCGCATGAGCCAAGAGCTCAACATGGTGTTGAAAACACGCCATTCAAGGTTGAGATCTCACCGGAGAACAGAAACTCTAGAAGCAATTAGAGTGGGAGGATGATACCTATTGTGTGTGTACACATTTCCTTCAAAAATACGCTGAATCCAGAATATTCTTCTGTAGTTCAAGAGTGACTGGGTCTTACGGAAAGCAGTTTGCTTTTATTTTTATTAATAAAATTAAGCTATACTTAAAGAAAAATGCTAGATACATATGTATATATACACACACTTTTTGTATAAATACAAAAGCAACAAACTGATGGTAGAAAAAACCATGAAAGATGTTTTTTGTTTGTTTTTTCCCCACTCAGCCAAAGTTGTACAAATCTCCTTGCCTTTTTTTTCTTGGATAAAAAGAAGTGAAGTGACAGGTGGTTTGTGTGTGTGTGTGTGTGCGTGTGTGTGTGTGTGCGTGTAGTCAAGAGATCTCTCTCAAATGTTTTCCTTGTTTACATAACATTTTATGTTACACATTATGGAATTCATGCACCTAATTTTCTGGCACTCACATCTACAGTGGAGTCTGTTGTCTTATTAACTAAAATTTACAGCAGAACCATCAAGCATCAATAGTGTACAAGTAGATTATCTACTTTGTGGGTATTGCCAGCAACTATTCATTACAAACCAGAGATGAAAGTGATTCTAGGTCTAAGCAAAAATAAAATTCCAAAGATACATCTGTTGATGAAGGGATTTTTTTAACTCATGCAGTCTGGTCTCCTGGACATTATTTAGATTAATTTCCTGACTTCCTTCAGTCTGGGTAATTTGGAGATTTAACTGGACTGAATAAAAATGTACTGAGTGTGTACCATGCAGGAAACTTTGTGCTCCCTGCTCCAACAGGAAATGCGGAAGTCTCCTTCCTCTCATCATATGAAGAGCCGTGGGGGATGGGGGAGTGGTCATGTAACTTGCTCAGAAATATCAGAGACAATGAGGTTTGGATAGTTTATCTTTTACCTGTCAAAAGACCCATTTCAATTTTATTGAAATTAATAACATAAACCTCTGTCACTGTGCTCACAGACACAAGACCATCTTCATGTGAAGTGTGACCCCACAGTCCCAAGGGGAAGCGCCCCCCTCTGCCTCCTTCACGCTGGTTCCTCCCACAGCATCGAGGGGCCCTCCAAACAGCCATTCATCACTTTATCGTGTTCCTTGCTCCCTCAGGTACACTGTCCTTGAAGTTCCCACGAATCAGGGGGCATTACATCCCCAAATACATGCATGGTGGGATTTTATAAACACTATAAAGACAGCATTAACTGGAACTTGGCAGGACTGCCATTTGCAGAGATGGCTGCTGGCATCTGTGAAGTTTCTACAAGCAGGAAGCAGGGCAAACATTGCTGTTTCCCTGTGGCCTGGACACCCCGGTGTTCAGGCCTCACTGACCTCTGCAGGTCAGAAGGCCGTTCTCCTGTTTCCCGGTCACCCCAGGAAGACATCTGGGGGAAGAAGATGAGATGCGGTTTGTGATGCTAAAGTGAAAGTCACTCCGTCGTGTCCAGCTCTTTGCAACCCCATGGACTGTAGCTCAGCCAGGTTCCTCTGTCCGTGGGATTTCCCAGGCAAGAATGCTGTGGGTTGCCGTTCCCTTCTCTAGAGGATCTTCCAGACCCAGGGATTGAACCAGGGTCTCCTGCAATGCAGGTGGATTCTTCACTGTCTGCTGCTGCTGCTGCTGCTAAGTCATTTCAGTCGTGTCCGACTGTGCGACCCCATAGACGGTAGCCCACCAGGCTCCCCCGTCCCTGGGATTCTCCAGGCAAGAACACCGGACTGGGTTGACATTTCCTTCTCCAATGCATCAAAGTGAGAAGTGAAAGTGAAGTCGCTCAGTCATGTCTGACTCTTAGCGACCCCATGGACTGCGCCCACCAGGTTCCTCCATCCATGGGATTTTCCAGGCAAGAGTACTGGAGTGGGGTGCCATTGCCTTCTCTTCACTATCTGGGCCACCTAAAATGGACTTCCATGTGGAACCCAGTATATATGGGGGTGGGGTGCATTTTAAGAGTGACTGGAGTCAGGGACCTGGGAGAAAGGGAGCTTCTGGGGCAGCCCTGAGCGTCCCTGGATTCCTCCGGCTCCCCTACCCGCACCCAGCCACCCTCTACTGTAAGGAGGGAAGACCCCACAGAAAACCGGGAAACAAGTAAACTTCACCTTCTGCACAGCCCGCGTCGCTTATCAGCTGTCTTCCTGACCTCCCATCTCCAACTCCAGAAATCCCCAGACGAATCTTTTCCGAGGAAAGAAGCAAATGTTTCTGCGATGATGGATACCGTTCTGGTGGCGTTACCAGCCCTGGAACGTGGTTCACAGACCTCCAGCTTGTGAGGGCTGGCTGGGACAGGTGGCCCTGAAGCCACACTGGGCGCTGGCTCTCCTCGCGCGCTCAGCCGGCCCAGGAGACCCGGGCTGAGCCTCGCCGCGGGTCATACTTCCTCTCTCCCGGGTAAACAGTGAGGGTCCCCGCCGGCTCCAGGGAAGCATCAGATCAGACCCCCGACAGGGAAGCATCAGATCAGACCCCCGACATGGAATCTAAGTCATGAGGGCTCCAGCGTCTCCCCCAACGCCTCCTCCTTTTCCACCATCAGGAGGTCGAGAAGCCGGGGTGGGGGTCGGGGGAAGGGTCATCTGACTGTGTGCAGGTGACTGATGTCCAAAGGACAGTCTTCGGACCAAGAGCGTGACACTGACCACAAGCCAACAGACGCTCAGGCCGCAGACCCCAGGGCGCGCCCTCCCTCTGTGGCGCCCCTCTCAGGCAGAGCACCTGTCTGTAGACTGGATGCAAGAGGACCCCCGGGAGTTCTCCAGGGGCCGTCTTGCGGCGGCCCTGAACCCCGAGCCCGTGCAGCAGAGTCAGCCGGGCGGCTGCGCTTGGCCCCTTGCCGCCCGCGGAAGGGGCGTGGAGCAGATGCTATCGCAGGTCCCTCCCCGCGCTCGGGCGGGGTGGTTCGGAGGCTCAGCCGCGAGCGGAGGCTCTAGAGCCGCAGTTCAGCCCGGGCCGGAGTCCGCGCCGCCCAGGGCAGCCCCGCGCGGGGCCCGCGTGCGCCCGGAGCCCGCGAGGCGGAGCCGCGGAGCGGCGGTCTGCGCGCGGGCGGCAGGTGGGAGGCCCGGCTCCCGTCGGCAGTGTTTACCTGGCTCGCAGGAAGCCCGGGAGTCGGGGGAGGAGCGGCGGGCGCGCCCGGCCCTCGGAGCAGCAGCCAGACTGCGCCGCCGCGCCAGCGAGGACGAGCCTGCGGCCCCGGAGACCGCGGCCCCGACCCCGAGGGCGGCCCCGGAGCCCCGGGACCCCGCGCGCTTGGGGCCCGGGCGGCGGGAGGCAGCCCGGACCCCGCGGCGCCCTCGGCCTGGAGAAAGGATCCGCACGGTGGGTGACCGCGCCGGGGGCGGGCGGGTGCCTTTGTCTGCGCCCTCGGAGCAGGGACGCGGGGACGGGGCGCGGGGCTCCCCCGGGCGGCCGCGCAGGTGGCGGCAGGTGGCACCCAGGCGGCCACTCTGCGAGGGGTGAGCGCGAGTGTAGACGCCGACCCGGAGCGGCGAGGCTGTCCCCGACGGGTGTCCAGGTGTGGGCAAGGCCGGGTCGGGGGCCGGGGTCTCGGGTAGAGCGTAGGAGGCGCTCGGGGTGGAGTTTCGGGTGGGAGGTGGCAAAGGTCAAGGAGGCCACCCTGGGCGGTGCGGGACCGCTACCTGGGCGAGCTTTAGGGCTGGCCGGGGTCCTTAGGGATACGTCTGGAGTTTACCGCCGACTCCTGCCTGCCCCCTCCCCCAGCCCGGGCGAAAACCAGTTTCCCTTTGAGCGCTGAGGGCGGCGACAGGCGACGCTCCGGGCTTCCGCCTTCCGGAGGCCTGGCCTGGCTCCGCCGCGCCGCCGCGCCCACCTGCGCCCACCTGCGCGCCTGGCGCCCGGGTGTGAAGCCCCCCTGGGCCCGGGACTGGCCGGCGTCCAGAGGGGCCGCGTGCTCTGCAGGATTCCCGGGCACCCGGTGGCTCTGGCTCCTCTGGACTGTTGGGGGCACCGTCTCGTTTCTCCCAGGGTCTCCTTTCTCTCTCTTTTCGGAAGGCAGAGGGGGGAGTTTGGAGAAGCCTTAGAGTTTCTCTGGGGATCTTAGTAGGACTCTGGCAGCAAACAAGCACCTCTGCGTTCCTGGTTCTCTGTTTTCCAGTCGCGACAAGGTGAGGGAGTCCATACTGTGAGTTCACTTAAGCTCTGCAGCGCGGCAGAAGTGTGTCTGGGGAGACGCAGACCCGGCTGGGGGCGCTGGCTGTTCTGACAGGGACTCCACACCTGGCCTGGAGAGATTCTCAGAGGAGGGGCGCTTTAGGGTGTGTCCTGTTTAAGACCTGTGGCTTTTGAACAAGACCCCCAGCTCAGGGAAACGGCTTGCAGAGTGTGGCCCAGGAGTCTGGGACACCCCAAAAGTCGGGCTCAGTCCTGCCCCCGGCTCCCTGGCAGAGTCACGCTGGAGTGCTGGGCGCCTTCGTGGACGTGGGCAGCTGAGTGGGGTGCAGACCCAGCCGGAGCCAGGCGGGAGCAGCCTTTCAGGCAGGGGTGGTCATCACTGGGACGCAGCCTCACAGCTGTTTCTCCCAGTTCAGGGGAGGGGCCGTCGATCCTCCTACTTTTTTTTTTCCAAATGGGATAAACCAAAACCTGAAAGGAGGGAGTCCAGTTAAATATTACATAAAACGGTGGCTGATAGTAGCTTCGACTGGTTTAACTGTTCTGAGATGACTACCGTTACTATCTCAGGGTTAAACAAAAGCTATTTGGTTCAAATTCACTTTAAAAACTTTCCAAAGTATCCCATTTCTGCCCAAAGACAAGAACACTTTGAATCGCTTGTGCTGTGATTTGGTACTGAACCGCTCCAGCCTGGTTTGGGAAGGGCTCTGGCCACTTGCCCTGAGGAAAAGCATCCATGAAGGCGGAAAAGGGCAGAGACCGAGCTCTCTGGCGAGTCTTCTTTTTCCTCCTGAATTTTTAACGGGAGGTTACGTTGTTTGACTTTTAGTTTCTCTCTTGAGTCTTTAAAAATCTGGCTCTGGATCACAGCTGTCCCCAGGCCTTTCCTCCCCAGGTATCCAGATAGCGTTTCTGACCACTTCCCAGTGGCCAGGCCATCTTCTGAGAGCTGCATACCATTGCAGTAGCCGGTGTGACACCCTGGGATGTCCTCATTTGATGTAACTACCCTCTTAGAATCCTCATTTTCACTGAGTAGGAAACCAAGGCACAAAGACACCCGGGGGCGCCCAGGGCTCAGTTCCAGAAATCTGACACCAGCCCCTGTTGCTGCCCTGCAGGGCCAAGAGGGCAACTGGCAACACCCACCGAGCTGCCTTCCTGTTCTCTGGCTTCCCTGATGGCTCAGAGGGTAAAGCCCCTGCCTGCAGTGCAGGAGACCTGGGTTTGATCCCTGGATTGGGAAGATTCCCTGGAGAAGGAATTGGCAATCCACTCCAGTATTCTTGCTTGGAGAATCCCATGGATGGAGGAGCCTGGTGGGCGATAGTCCACGGGGTGGCAAAGAGTCGGATACGACTGAGCTTCACTTCACTTCATTTCTCTTTAAAATTCCACCGCTAACGGGTGGCTACACCCAGCAAATCGTGCTTCCTCTTCAGATTGGTGGGACTAGAAGGCTGCTGTCTCGTCTCTGTTAGTCACCTCCTCCCTAACTTCCTCAGCAAAGTTGTCGATAGAGAGGAAAAGACAGCACCCTAATGCCTCAGCACGGTTTTTAGTAAGTCATCACAAGCAATGAATCACTTCCACTGGTCTTTTAGAGCCACCAAAGGAAGCTTAAGACAGCCTGAGCTTGGGGGCCCCAGGAGGTGGGTTTAATCAACAGTAAGTGTACAGTAATTTAACCAACAGTAATTATAATGATGCTGAAGCTCCAGTATTTTGATCGTCTGATGAGAAGAGCTGACTCACTGTAAGAGACCCTGATACTGGGAAAGACTGAGGGTAGGAGGAGGAGAAGGGAACGACAGAGGATGAGATGGCTGGATGGAACCACTGACTTAATGGACAGGAGTTTGAGTAAGCTCCAGATGGTGAAGGACAGGGAAGCCTGGCGTGCTGCACTCCATGGGGTCGCAAAGAGTCTGACACGACTGACTGAGTGCATAACAGCAGCAGTTATACACTAAAGACAGCACCCTAATGCCTCAGCACGGTTTTTAGTAAGTCATCACAAGCAATGAATCACTTCCACTGGTCTTTTAGAGCCACCAAAGGAAGCTTAAGACAGCCTGAGCTTGGGGGCCCCAGGAGGTGGGTTTAATCAACAGTAAGTGTACAGTAATTTAACCAACAGTAATTATAATGATGCTGAAGCTCCAGTATTTTGATCGTCTGATGAGAAGAGCTGACTCACTGTAAGAGACCCTGATACTGGGAAAGACTGAGGGTAGGAGGAGGAGAAGGGAACGACAGAGGATGAGATGGCTGGATGGAACCACTGACTTAATGGACAGGAGTTTGAGTAAGCTCCAGATGGTGAAGGACAGGGAAGCCTGGCGTGCTGCACTCCATGGGGTCGCAAAGAGTCTGACACGACTGAGTGAGTGCATAACAGCAGCAGTTATACACGGGAAGGCCTTGCTGGTCTCGCGCCACAGAGATGTGCAGTGAGCGCATTTCAAACATCCTCCTAAACGCGTGGCCTCAGGCTTCAGCCAGAGAAACAGAACCAGCAGAGACACACACCCGTAACTTAACGTGAGGGGCCAGAGAGGCCTGCGGGCCTCAGGCCAGAGCTCTCCTTGCAAGCTGAGGCTGCCTCCGGAGAAAGAGCCAACCTCGCATTTCAGCCGGGAAAAGATAACCAGTAATGCATATTATGAAGCTTTTAGCAGTGTCTTAGAGTCAATAACTGTTAAAAATTCATAAATATGGATCCGAACTCTGAGCATCACTAAGTGTGAGGCTCTATAATAATAATAATAATAAAAGATGGATGCCTGGAGAGTGAGGATAGACAGACTCGGGTGAAGTATTTGGAATGTACCAAACATTCTAAGACTCAGCAACATAAAACAAACCACCCAAGAGAAGTAACTGAGCAGGCCGGCCCAGAAGAGAAAGCCCAGGGGGGCTAGGAAAATGGAAAGGGATGTTTAACCCACCAGTTCTCAGAAGCAGAAATCACATCAATGGGGTAATTTTTCATACCCATCTGTAAAGATCTTACCATCTATGCCAAGTATTGAGGAAGATAAGGAGAACTGAGAACTCTCATGATGGTGAGCATAAATAAAAGCAGACACTTTAGACAAGAGCCCAGCAAAGCTGAAGACAGACGTTCCTGTGACCCGGCGCTTTCAGTTCTAACTGCACACTCTGGGGAGAACTTGGGCTCAGCCACAGCGCACACACAAAGGTTACTCCCAGAAGCAATTTTTAAAAATATATATTTATTTACTTTTATTTATTTGGCTGTGCTGAGTCTTAGTTGCGGCCTTTTAGCTGTGGCATGGGGGGTCTAGTTCCAGGATCAGGAATCGAGCCTGGGCCTCCTGCATTGAGCATGCAGAGTCTCAGCCACTGGACTGCCGGCAAAGTCACCTGGAAGCACTTTTAAAAGCTTGTATTTTGAAGATCGTTGTAGATTCACATGCAACTGTGAAAAATAATAGAGCTCCACATGTGCTTCATAACATCTTGCAAAACTATAGAAGCTATCATACCCAGGAAATTAACATTGGTACGACCGATCAGAGGGACTGAGATGTCAGATTTCACCAGGTGACATGCTCCTATGTGTCTGTGTGTGGTCCTGTGTAATTTTATCGCACATGAAACATCGCGTGACCACCCACGCAGGTGGGACATTCCATCACGAGGTCTGCAGGCTGCCCGTTGTGGCGACAGCCAACTTCCCCTTCTGGCACCCTATGCCCTTCGCAGCCACTGCTTTGTTCCCCATTTTCTGTAATTAGTCACTTTGACAATGCTGTTTAGGCGGAGTCATACAATATGCCCCCTTCTTTTTTGCTGGCTTTTTTCACTAAGTGCAGGTTCTCTCGAGACGTTCTCCAAGTCGTTCAGTGTCCGGCCAGTTCATTCTTTTTATTTTTTTTTTTTATCACTGAGTAGCATTCTGTGGAATAGATGCCCCCTACCCGCTCCTCTAGTTTTTTGGTTTTAACCATCCACCCTTCGAGGGTTTCCAGATTGTGGCTATTTGAGGGCACCTACTATGATGTACAGGTTTTTGTGAGAACACAGTTTTTTGGTTTTCGCTTCTCTGGGATAAATGCCATTGCTGAGTCATACAGCAAACGCGTGTTCCAGTTCACAAGACTTTGCGCTCTTTTTTCCCAGAAAGTCTGCAGCGTTTACATCCCACCGGCCAGGTGTGCGTGGTCCTGGGTCTCCATGACAGCATTTGGCACTGTCTTTGCTTGGTATCTGAGCTGTTCTGAAAAGTATGCGCTGACACTTCAGCGTGACTGCGATCTGCGTCTCCATCACAGACAGCGCTGCCCGTCTTTCCACGAGCGTGTCTGCCATCTGCACATCCTCCCAGGGAGCAGCCTGGTCTTGCCTTTGCCTGCTGTCTGATTGGCTTGTTTGGTCTCTCTAGTTCCTTGTAGATACGCTCTGGAGACGGGGCTGGTGGTTTGCAGTTCTTCAGTCAATGTAGCTTGTCTTCAGCCTAACCACGGGTGCTTTCGCAGGGAGAAACTGTCATTTTGAAGAGATCCATTTGTTGATTTTTTTTCTTTGTGTCTTGTGCAGAATCTCAGGCTACTGAGACCCACTGAATTGAAATCTGCGTTGCTTATTTATTTAGTTTCGGCTGTGATGGTTCTTTGTTGCTGCGAGACCTTCCTCTAGCCGTAGTGAATGGGCCTACTCTCTTAGACGCAGGGTGCAGGCTTCTCACTTTGGGGTTTCTCTTGTTGCGGAGCATGAACTCCAGAGCACAGACTCAGTAGTTGTGTTACACAGCTTAGGGTAAGCCTAAGTTACACCGCTCAGGCTTAGTTGCTCCGTACGTGGAATCTTCTTGGACCAGGGATCAAACCCATGGCCCCTGCTTTGCAGGCAGATTCATAACCACTGGACCACCATGGAAGTCCTAATTTTTTTTCTTTTATGGATTGTGATTTGGGTGAACCCGTTGCCTAGTCTGGAAGATTTTCTCCTGGCTTCTTTTTTTCCTACAAGTTTTATACTTACAGTCTACACTGAAGTCAGTTGTCCATTTCCAGTTTTGTATGATGAGTGAGGTTTAGGTGGAGGGTTTGCGTTTTGGTTGGTTTTTGTTCCTACCTAGGAATGCCACCCTTCCCCAATACTGTTTGTTGAAAAGATGACCCTTCCTCCATAGACTTGGTTTTCCATCTTCGTCATAAATTGGGTCCACATTTTTGTGTGGGTTGATTTCTGGGCTCCCTGCTCTGTTTCCGTGATCGAGATGTCTGTCCGGCCACGCAGATCACACTGTCCTGCTTACCAGGGCTGAAGGGTGAGCCTGACCATCAGCTAGTGTGAGCCCTCTCACTCCTTTCTTCTTCATCAGAATCCTGTTAGCTAGGCGGGCTCCTGTACCGTTCTGCACATTTTAGAGTAAGCTTTATCGTGTCTACAAAACCCCTGCTGGAATATTTATTGTGTGTGTGTGTGTGTGTGTGTGTGTGTGTGTGTGTGTGTGTGTGCGTGTGCCTGTGCACCTAGTCGTATCAAACTCTTTGTGACCCCATGGACTGTAGCCTGCCAGACTCCTCTGTCCATGGGATTTCCCAGGCAAGGATACTGGAGTGGGTTGCCGTTTCCTTCTCCAGGGAATCTTCCCAACCCAGAGATCGAACTCACGTCTTCTGCATTGACAGGTGGATTCTTTACCATCTGAGCCACCAGGGAAGCCCCTGCTGTTTCATACGTGTGTGTGTGTGTGTGTGTGTGTGGTGTGTGTGTGTGTGTATACTCTCATGACATATCTAAAAACCACTGAGTGTTAATTGCTCGGTCGTGTCCTACTCTTTGCGACGCCATGAACTGTAATTCTCCAGTCGTCTCTTTCCATGAGATTCTCCAGGCAAGAATACGGCAGTGGGTTGCCATGCCCTTCTCCAGGGGATCTTCCCGACCCCGAGGTTGGACCTGGGTCTCCTGCATGGCAGACAGATTCCATCTGAGCCACCAGGGAAGCCCCAAAACCACTAAGAAGCCTAACTCATCTGCCCCGCCACCCAGACAGACTATCTTTCTTTCTGGTTTTATAGTTTTGGGGGTTTTTTGTTTTAATTGAAGTATAGTTGATTTACAGTGTTATGTTCATTTCTGGTATACTGCAAAGTCATTTACTCACACTTATATTCTGTTCCATATTCTTTTCCATTATAGTTTATCACAGGATATTGAATGTCATTCCTGGTGCTATACAGTACAACCTTGTTTATCTGTTTTATATACAGCAGTTTGTATTTGCTAATCCCAGGCTCCTAATTTATTTCCCCACTCCCTTCCTCCTTGGGAACCGTGAGTTTGTTTTCCGTGTCTGTGAGTCTGTTTCTAGACAGAGTTATTTTCTGAAAGAACACAGGAAAATGAAGGTATGGTGTTCATACAGGCTCCGTCAGCATCCTGGGGTCAGACCATCCCGCACGGGGTGGGGGCCCTCCTGCCCCCTCCACCCGCCTTATGGGGAGCCTGTGGCTCATCTGTGAGCCTGTGTAGTCTGTGACTCATCACTGTCCCTCAGCGATACTCTGAATGAGCGGCTTCTTCCTCTCATTACAAGCGAGGAGATGTGAATTCTCCGGGGTCAGCAGACCCGGGAGGGCCTGTGACTCCCAAGGCCTCCTCTGCTCTGTCCGGTAACCGTGTGATGGCCAGCGCCGCTGCACTATGCTCCTGAGGGCTTGGGAGCACATTCCCAAACCCAGGCATCCCTACACCCACGTCCGACCACGTGGACCCGAGTCATTGTCCCCAGGGAGGGAGGGAAGGTGGGCCACCTCCTGACCCCCATCAGCCCTAGGCTCCGTCCCCACGCTGCTCACAAGTGCTGGGGACCAACCAGAAACCAGGGGCTGCTGTTTTAAAAGGGGCCCACTTTTGAAGGGAAGAGTCGGTATGAAAACATGCAAGAGCAGCGTCTCTCTCAGCGGGGAGTGACGCCCACATCAGAACTGCTACCGGTTTTGAAAAGGGGTCAGTGGCTAAGAGCTGGTGACAAGGGGGTACCGCCCTCCAGGGTGGGAGGCAGCATCTCCGAGGCCCGAAGCCACAGCCTTTTACAGGAAACGAGCTTCTGCTCAGAGCCCCGGCCGTTGTTCTTGGGGAGTGACGCTTCTCCGGGTTGCTGTGAATTTCAAAACCCAGGACACAGGAGCCGTCCGGCGTGTTTTAATGAACACACTAGATTTTAGTGCTGTGCTAATGCTAGTTACGTGGTAACTAGACTTGGATTTGGTTTATGCCTCTGAGGTGTTAAAAATCTAGAAAGCGGTGAGTGGTGGTGATGCATCTTCTGAAAGTTGAGTTGACCTGGTGGCTTATTGCATCAGGTTTTGCTTTGATCGGTGGCCGACGTTCACTGCGGACCACCCCGAGGGCAGCTCTGAGGGACCCTCCGGGATGCCAGGTCCCGCCCCGGGCGCTGCAGATGACGGCTGAGCGCTGAGGTCCCAGCTGCCGGGAAAGCCAGCGGCCCCCCAGGTGGAATGAGACTTCCTGTGTGTGGCGGTCAAAAAGGCAGGCAGAGCCCCTAGGTGGCCTGCCCCACTGTCATGGGGTTTTCCAAAATGTCTGCTTCAGAGCAAGACTCCTGCAGTCAATTTCCCCTTGTTTCATGGGACGAGGGGGTTGGGAGGTGGAAGCTGGCAAGAGTTTGACTTGTCAGAGTGTGAGGAGCCTGGTGGCCCCATCCTCGAGGTTTTCAGTCAAGAATGGGCTTCTCACCACTAATAACTGCGCACACGAGTGTGGGCCCCACCTTTGCGGTGTGTCAGCGGCAGAGGGTCTCCTCCAGACACATCCGGCACCCTCTGCTGCAGTTTGTGGCCCCTCCGGGCAGGAGCAAAGAGCCAGGGGCAGAGACAGCTCCTCCAGCAAAGATGCCAGAACCCCAGCCTCCCCCACAGCGGCCGCCAGCCTCCCCAGAGATGGAGGACCTCCCCCCGGAGTCTGATCAAAACCTGCTGGAGCTTGCGGAGATGGCGGACGGGGACCGAGACTGGCTGGGAACAGGATAGGAGCACCCCAACAGAGCACCTGCAGCGGCCGGAGCCAGACATTGAGTCTCCTCGGGCGCTGTGGACGAGGATGACACCCAACAACCACCCCTGACCTGGCAGCCACCTGCCTGCGTGTCGGCCAGAGTGCTCATTAAATGCAGAGTCCTAGGCCCTGGTGCCTGGACACCACCTCAAGCCTTGGGGTCTCGGCCCAGGAACGTGTGTTTCTAGTGATCCCGAGGCCCACTGCTCAGTGAGAGGCAGAAACGGGTGAGGAGGGCCCCAGGTGCGTCTCGGCAACACAGGTTCACCTGAACAAACCTGCATGAGCTCCCGCTCATCCACTTCAGCACGATCGAGAAATTCCATTTCCTGGTAAATGCCTTTCTGTTCAAAGAGTGATTCATGTAAAATCACATCCTATACTGGCGGTGTGTCCTCTTGCGTATCGTTTATTTTTGATACTCTCTCCATTTAGGGGGTGACATTCTCTTTCGTGCCTCTGAGCGCTGGCGTATCTGACAAGGAATATTTATGGATATTCATCCTCTCCATCCGGTTTCTTGGAGAGTTGGAACCTAACATTTTTGCTAAACTTGCTCTGAGACAAAAGCTAAATTGTAGGCGCCCAGATGAGACAGCTGCACAGTTTAAATTCCCTGATTCTCCAGGACACTCAGAGGCCACACCACACCCTCCCAGAGGCCCTGCATGAAAGAGACGTGGCTCTGGTCCTGAAGACTGAATCGTAGTGTGTCATCAGGGAGCTTGGGGTCCTAAGATAGGTTCCCCAAGGCACTGCATTTGTGGAGCACCTTCCAAGATAAATAAAACCTGTACAGGATTCCTGACAGGGGGCTGTGCCAGCAGAGGGCGGGGACTCAATTGCACTTCTGATCCTCCTAGCAGCCCTGCGCCCCCCTGCCTGCAGCCTGGCTGTGGGGTGGGTTAGGGTGAGGGCTGGGGTGAGGATCTGCAGTTCTTCAAGGCTCTTTCCAGGATGCCCACCTGCCCTGGACAGCTCTTCACAGCAGCAGCTCCGTCCCCTGGTTCTGATCACGTTTAGTTTATAAGGGGCTCAGCACTCCACCCCACATTTACTTTCTGGGAAATTTAGAAGAAGTTTTTCTCATCTCCCATCGTCCGTGTGGAGGTCAGGGTGGTGTCTGCTGCATCTCCGATGGCTGGTTCCACTAACCCTGATCATCACCATCCAGCTGACACCCAGGAGAGTCTGAATTCTGCACAAGTCACCTCCAGTCCTTTGGCCACCTGATGCAAAGAGCTGACTCACTGGAAAAGACCCTGATGCTGGGAAAGATTGAGGGCAGGAGGAGAAGGGGACGACAGAGGATGAGATGGTTGGAGGGCATCACCGACTTGATGGACATGAGCTTGAGCAAACTCCCGGAAACAGCGAAGGGCAGGAAGCCTGGCGTGCTGCAGTCCATGGGGTCGCAGAGAGTTGGACACAATTTAATGACTGAACAACAGCAACAACAACCACTGTCCAAGTCCTCTTTACCAGCCACGACGTGGGACATCCTGTGGGACATCAGCTCACTGAGTTGCCTTAAAAGACCACGTCAAGCAGGAACTTAGACACAAATGATTCTCGTATTTTAGGGGCTAGGTTTCTCAGAGTGTGGTAGGGGGTCAGAGTGTGCTTCGGTTGTTTTTATTCTGGCCCTTTTGGATGTCTGAAAACAAAATAACCCTGGACTGACAAGCTAAGACCAGGGGTTTATGAGGTGGGGTCCCATCCGGCGCCGTCTTCCTGGAAACAGAGGATAAATTATATTTCAGACTCGAGCCCAAAGCATCACTGGTTTTGAAGGATCATTTATACTTCTGTGTGGAAGATGCTGTCTGTTTTAAAAGGCAGATGATGATTACTTTATTCTGTCATTATCTCTGTATGTCAAGACTCATTTTTGAAGAGAGAAGGATTTGAACCAGGTATTAAAAGCTAGCCTTGTTGATTTCAGACAGTGTTTGGAAATTGTTAAGTGAAGAGAAAAAGGACATAGCAGTACTGATTTGGCAGATGGCCTTTCTGAAAGAGCAGTGAAGTGTCTTGTTTAAAGCCACATTAAGTAACAGTCCTAACAGTAAAATATGTGTATTTATATGGAAATTTTTACATAGGATTAGCAACACCAAAATAAAGTGTGTGATGGGAACTTAAAGCAGATTTTAATGTGAAGGTAGATGAAAACCTGTACAAATATTTATACTTTTTTTTAATGAAACCTCATTCGTTCATGAAGACAGGAAAAGCCCCAGGTGTCATTTTTGTGGGCTTGTGTGGCAGAATCACCTCAGGTGATTCAGTGGTAGAGCATCCGCCTGCCAATGCAGGAGACGCAGGAGAAGCAGGTTCCATCCTCGGGTCAGGAAGATCCCCTGGAGAAGGGAATGGTAACCCACTCCAGTATTCTTGCCTGGAGAATCCCATGGACAGTGGAGCCTGGAGGGCTACAGTCTATGGGGTCAAAAAGAGTTGGACGCAGGTTAGTTGGACACCAGGTCTTCCCTGGTAGCTCAGCTGGTGAAGAATCTGCCTACAGTGCTGGAGACATGGGTTTGATCCCTGGGTTGGGAAAATCCCCTGGAGAAGGGAAAGGCCGCCTGCTCCAGTATTCTGGCCTGGAGAATTCCATGGACTGCATAGTTCATGGGGTTGCAAAGAGTTGGACACAACTGAGCGACTTTCACTTCACTAGTATACGTGTACACACACACACAACATGTGTTGAAGAAAAATTTGACAAATATACCCTGGACTCAATGCCGCGTTTGTTCCTGGCTTTTTCTGCCTGGAGCCGCCCTCAGTGAGTGTGAGGTCTGTGATCTGTTGGAGCTCTGCAGGGTGGCAGTCCCCAAACCCACTGTTTCCCCATCCGTTTCTCAGGTTAGCCTGCCCATTATGGAGTTTTCTGCAGCAGCTCATGTGGGTTTCATGACTAATTACAGATGTTCCGGGGTGCGTGATGCACAGCCTGGGAGGCGGCTCTATGTGAAAACGCAGAGAGGAAGGATACGGGGGGGTGTCATTCACCCCTCACAGCAGGTGAACCCAGACCCAAATGGGTGCCGTGGGCTCCGTGAGAGAGAGACCACTAGGCTGAAGTCTCTGCCCTGCATAGGCCTGGTTGCCTGGTGAGACCCCAGGTGTGGTCTGCACAGCTAACTAGGCTGGTAACCAGGTAACCAGGCTGGAAACCAGTAACCGAGGGGCCAGGCCCTGCACCAGATGCAGCGTGGACTGCCCTGGGCTCAGCGGTTTCTATTCCACCCTTCAGTCACCACTCCCATTAAAGTGTGGTTCACGGTTAGCCCTTTGGAAAGGTGACTGGCAGCAGGAGACACTTGAGTGACAGAGCTTGTCCTGCCTTGTTTGGACCCGGCCCCTAGCTTCGGGAACCCAGCCGTCTGTGTGTCCAACATGGTGCAACAGTTTCGCTCAAACCTTGTCTGGAAAGGCTCAGTTTTCAAATCTCCCAGGGTTACTGGGCAGACGTGCGGTGCCATCCCGGCGGAAGTCAGTGCAGCCCCCGCCCCCCAGCCCGTCCCCTCACTTCCCAAGGACAGCAGAGCCGGTCACTTGTCCAGGGCTGCCCGCTGCTGGCTGCAGAGGGGACCAGACTCAGGCTTCCTGCCCCCCATGCCCCGCTTCAGTCACTCTCTTGAGCTCTTCAAGTAGGTCCTGAGCTGTCTTTGGATGTTACCCCCTTTTACCCCCTCTTGGCATCAAAAACCATGCTTTAGGGGGAATATGAGTGATTAAGACCCTCAAGTACAGTGTCAGCGCGGTCACGGGTGATCAGATAAACACAGTATTGCAAGTGTTCTCTGCCAAGATGTTTTGAGTTTTCATTTATTTCCTATAAAAGGCTTCTGAAAAATCATAATAGTGATGGAGAAACAAAACCATAAGGCCTCCACCTTGTGGTGATAAAGCATCCTTAAAAGAAATGGCAACCCACTCCAGTGTTCTTGCCTGGAAAATCCCACGGACAGAGGAGCCTGGTGGGCCATAGTCCATAGGATCGTAAAGAGTCGGACATGACTGAGCACACGCACACACTCTGAAAGGACACTGATCCTTTTAGGCCTTAAAGAGGACACTTAGAAACGAAAAAGCAGGCAGAGCCAGGTGAAAAGTTCAGGTTCAAACTACAGGCTTATGGGCAGCCTCATATTCGTCACACCTGTTGTGCTCTATAGATACTTGTTATTTATTCATACAATTCATACAGTTTAGTCAATACAATTTTTCGATAACAGAATTTTTAAAAAAGATTCTCTTGTGGGCTTCCCCGGTGGCTCAGTGACGGAGAATCCGCCTGCCTTGTAGGAGACACATCTCCCCTCACCAGGAAGATCCCACGTGCAGTGGGGCAGCCGTGCCCGGTGCCACAGCTGCTGAGCCGAGCTCGAACCCTGAGCAGAGAAGGCCGAGCCCCACAGGGGAGAGTAGGCCCCCCTCGCCGAAACTAGAGCAGGCCCACACTCAGCGACAAAGGCCCAGCGCAACTGAAAGTAAATAGCCAAGTTTAAAGAAAGATTCACTTGCAGGATATATTCCTATAGTGCTGTGCCGTTCACTGCTCTCTGCAGCGGGGAGTGATGTCGTAGGGAACAATGGTCAAGGCTCTGCCCAGGTTGCTGTTAATGAGCTTCGAGCTGTCAGAACGTACATTAAAACATGTGAAGTAAAGAAAAAGCTGCGCCTCTAACCCCCAGGCTGATTCCCTAATAAACCTGAGACTACACACATCAAGGGTCCTTTTCGTGCAGAAATTCAGCGCCCTGCCCACATTACTGAGTCAGCCTTGAACCTGTGACTGTGAACTTGTCACCTGGACTTTCCAAACCTCGTGAGTGTCATCGTCTGTGAAAGGAGGAGCATTGGAACAGCACCCACCTCCGCCTGGACGGGAGCAGGTTAGAAGGATGGACGTCTGGAAAGGCCCCTCCCACCCGGCTCACGGCAGCTTCATCACACTGGCCGTCCTCTCGAGCCTCCCGCCTGGGTCGAGCCCTGTCTGCTGAGTCCTGCTCTCCCAGAAGGTCTCCCTGCCTCTGCTTTATCTGTACCTGCCGCCGGCCCACGTCCCTCACCCTCTGCAGTCCCGTATGCCCCAGTGACCACACGGAGCCCGGACATCAGCTCTGAGCCCTGTGCCTGTGGGCCTGTGATGGGGTGATGACCACACCTGCCTTCTTTTCCTCACTCAGCATCTGGAAGCTTGTGGGAGGAGCTCACCTGGGAAGAAGATGCCAAATGGGAGACTGACCCTCTCCATGGGACCACCGTGGGGCTGCTGGTTTGAAGCTGGAGCAGTGAGATCAGCAGTCCCAGGATCCACGTGTCCTCTGTGTTTTCAGGAAGATGAGGACTCGGGCTGTAGGTCTCTTGACGGCAGACCTCACACCATCCTGGGCCTGAGAAACATGTTCCTTCCCCAGGCACAGTTATCAGGAGCCGTCACGTCTGACGCCAGGGAAACTGTGAGTTGTTCTGGAGGTGGATTAAGTACACGAGTTCGACACGCCTCCTGCCCTTTGGTCGCTGGCTCTGGCCTTGTGCGAGGCCCATGATGTCCTATCTCCAGCACCCGTGCCCTGGCCATGGGTACGCCGGTACCCGTGAGAGCAGCATGCATGTGGCCCCCACTGCACTTGGCTAGTGAAATATTAACTGGTCGTTTCCACAGCCCTCCTGGAGTGAACATGCACCCTCCAGGACCAAAGCCTCAGAGCAAGCGGCAGAGGGCCTACAAGAAGGGGCACCCCAGGGACTTGAGCTCTGGGACGGTTTCTCTGGAAGCCCCACCTGCTGGCCTCCAGGTGGGCAGCCTGAGCACAGCCTGACCCAGGGGGTCAGCGGGGCCCGGCCTGCATGCCCACGACCGAGTTAGGCCACAGGACGGGGCTGTTTGCCAACGCCCCACCTGCTGTGGGAGGTGTGTGTCCTGCATGTGCCTGAGTCCACTTCCCGACCATCAGACAGCTGTGACTGTGGGCCTGGCGGGCCGGGGACCCAGCAGCCCAGCTTCCTGGGAGCTGCTGTTTTCACACAGAATGTCCTGTCTTCCTGTTGTTGTTCAGTCGCTCAGTCGTGTCTAACTCTTTGTGAGCCCCTGGACTGCAGCACGCCAGGCTTCCCTGTCCTTCACCAACTCCCGGAGCTTGCTCAGACTCATGCCCGTTGAGTCAATGATGCCATCCAACCATCTCATCTTCGGTCGCCCCCTTCTTCTGCCCTCAGTCTTTCCCAGTATCAGGATCTTTTCCAACAAGGTGGCTCTTCACATCATATAGCCAAAGTATTGTCTCCCTGTAAGAGCTACAAAAAGCTAAACATGTTGGCTAATCGTATATATGTGAATATATTTATAAGGCTTTCTAAAAGTCATCCTAACTTAAGCATTAATGAACTACTGTTTGGTTTGCTGCTTTTTTCCCTTCAAGGAGATGCTTTGTTGTCACTGAGAAAGGTGATGTTATGGTAGCACCTGGAGCCAGGGACTCCAGGATGTCACTTGCATCCTGTTCTGGTGAGGACTCTCCTGAAGAGTCAGCTGATCCCTGGGACCAGGCACAAGGAACCACAGTCAGACTCCACAGCGCCGTCCTTTTGTCATTCTGTGATTTCTTCTTCTTTTTTTTTTTTTTAATGGTTTTTGAGAACCTTCAGGCAGTGTTTGTCTGTGGTGTAAATCTGATAAGCCTGGAGAAGATAAGAGAGTTAGTTGCTCAGTCATGTCCAACTCTTTGCAAC
>SJYC01138576.1:0-37598 GCA_006408675.1 Madoqua kirkii
ACAGACCCCAGCGGGGTAGGAGTCCTCAGTTCATCTCACTCTTCTCTGTTAGGCCCTCTGATTTTCTGCGTGAGCTCCTTCTCTTTCACATGTGCTCTCTGGGTTTTCCTTTAAAGGTCAAAGGAGCAGGCCTCCTGTCTGTCGTTTAGACTCCTTGCAGCCCCCGCCGCCCACCCCATAGGGGGCTGGGATCTGTGTGGTCTGTCAGGGTCCACACCCCAAGACAGGCTGTACCCAGCACAGAAGGGTGGCTGGAAGCAAGCCAGCAGCTGCTGCTTGTGGGGTGCCAGGCGGGTGCAGGGGGTGTGGGGGAGGCGGAGGGCCCACCTTCAGCTCTGCAGCACATTCACACCGCCTCGCATCAGCGGCTCCCAGAAAGGAAGCGCGGTGCCCCTGGGGTACCTCGAAGCCCCTTCAGCGTGTGGTTCACAGGAACTCGGGGCTGCGGGTCATCTGGATCAGCTCGGAGGTTAGGCACACAGTGGCACAGTGGCGAGAGCAGTGAGGTTATCACTTTACAGTAAACCTGAGTGTCTAACACGAAGCTGAGGCTCTGATTCTCTGGCCATCTGATGCGAAGAGCCAGCTCACCGGGAAAGACCCTGATGCTGGGAAAGACTGAAAGTGGTGAGGAGAGGGGGCGACACAGGATGAGATGGTCGGATGGCATCACTGACTCAGTGGACATGAATCTGAGCAAACTCCGGGACATAGTGGAGGACAGAGAAGCCTGGCGTGCTGCAGTCCACGGCATCACAGAGAGTCAGACACGACTGAGCAACCAAACAGCAAAAATGCTAGGGCTCCATTAACGGTTAATACCAAAGGACATGGGATTTTGAAAGCGTTGCTTTAAGATGTTGAAAAGCAGAGAGAACAGAAGTTAGCCCCCTGGTAGGGTTTTAATCCTGCTGCCAAAGCCCATGTTAATCCTCTCCCGGCTGGGACGGCTGTACACGGATTCCAGTGGGTAGATGTTAAAACATTGACTGTGGATTCAAAGTGCTTCTGCGGTTTCACACCTGACCCACGTCTGATCCCAGGTGACCTCAGCCTCTGGGTCCTTCGCAGCCCCTCCCTGCAGACGACATCCTGCTGTTGCTTGTACGGTCAGTATTCCCACGTATGCAAGTGCAAACAGGACAGAGAAAAGCTATGAATACTCTGAGCTACTGTACGTGAAAAATTGCACCCAAGTCAGTTGAGAAAGACAAATGGGCTTTGGCTCTCTCCTGATTATGAGGCAATGTATTCACTGAACATCTTTATTACAAGGGAGTTGAACTTTGACAGTTAAAATATCTGCGGATGATTGGCCCTTCGGGGTCATCATTAACTCCTCATTTGTCTCGTTCAGCTGCCGGCATCTTATATAACGCACAAGGGAGGGAAAAGAGGTGGTTATGTTGTCGATGGGCTGTAGGGGCCCAGGGAATTTGAGTCTGTTACCTTATCGAGTCCTCTAGAGATGCACTGCAGGTATTATGATCTGATTTGACAGATGAGGAATCGGGAGC
The DNA here is from genome assembly GCA_006408675.1 of Madoqua kirkii. Lineage (NCBI taxonomy): Eukaryota > Metazoa > Chordata > Mammalia > Artiodactyla > Bovidae > Madoqua > Madoqua kirkii. The sequence continues at coordinate 1,518 of SJYC01138576.1, forward strand.
TCAGAGAACCAAATTTCTAAGCTCTGCAGTAAATAGTAATTGGCGGGCATGGAATTAAAACCCAAATAATTCTTTGCGCACACTTTTCACCAGCTGTTGTTGCAAGATATTAGGCAGGAAATTAGAAAGGTGCCGTCATTTTCCTCATTAAGCTTGAGGATCCACGTACAGGTGTTCATGAGGACCGCGAGCAGGTGTTGTGTAATTCAGCCGTTTTCTCAAGGTGACTTGTTTAAAGTCTTTTCTTTATCGTGTTGATGAACAATCTAGAAATGGATGAACACTTTGGATTGAGGCCTCATCTCTCCCACAGTGAATCTATGGAGATGATGATTTCATGACAATCCCATCGCCTGTGAAATGCACTCAGTTACTTCAGAAACAGCGAGCTCAGCCTTTTGGTGTCTGCAGCCACCCCTGGGTCTCAGTCTTCCTTGCTTCTGTCTTCTTGCCACCCCTGTCTGGTCTGGACCTAGGAGGAGTCGCGCCGTGTCCTGTGTGGGGCCATCTGTGATGGAGAAGGGTCAGGGTTAGGACCGAGTGGGAGCGTCGCTTCTGGGTTCCTGAGCTTCTCACCCCTTTCTCCTCCCCTGACCTCAGAGTTTCAGCGCAGATGTCCACACGTGCGAGAGCCCATGTCAAGGGCTCTGCGGAAGGTGTGCGACTGTAGACAGCTAGACGGCTGGAAGATGTTTTCTCAACCAGTCAACACCCACCCTGGGGAGTCATGCCACCACTCCCACCACAACGACACAAGCGTGCGTGATCATGGAAACAATATGGAAATTCTCAGTCATCCCAGTGCCTGCTTAGAAATCTCACGTGGCCTGAATTTGCACCTAAGGAGTACGGGCAGCTGCTGTCACCTGGAGTCCACCCTGCTCCCGGCACTGACCCTCCTCTTCCCCTCCCACCGTGTTTCTTTCATATCATTTCACAAAAAGCTTCCTAATAACCCAGTGATGCTTCCAGCCTGAGTTCCAAGCACATTCCACATGAATTTTCCTCTTTCTCTCTGTTTGATTAATTACAAAAATGGAATGGAATAGAGATGACCTCACACGTCCAGCTCTTCCGCCTGCAGATGGCTCTTTGCAGCGTGTTACAGAGACCAGCTGCGGGGCGCCTCCGTAAGCCCGCCTCCTTCTGTCCCCAGCGGGTGGGGCCCGGTCACCCAGAGCAAGGTCCACGACCCGCCGTCGGGGCTGCACCGCTCGCCTCACATCCCGATGGCCCCGCTGACGGGGGGCCCTGAGCTGAGAACGGCCACGCGGCTTTTCCTGTCTTTCTTTTCCTGCCAGTGCGCATTGTGCATTTAAAGCTACTGCTGCTGCTGCTGCTGCTGCTGCTGAGTCACTTCAGTCGTGTCCGACCCTGTGTGACCCCATAGACACCCACCAGGCTCCCCCATCCCTGGGACTCTCCAGGCAAGAACACTGGAGTGGGTGGCCATTTCCTTCTCCAATGCATGAAAGCGAAAAGTGAAAGTGGAGTTGCTCAGTCGTGTCTGACTTTTAGCGACCCCATGGACTGTGGCCTGCCAGGCTCCTCCGTCCATGGGATTTTCCAGGCAAGAGTACTGGAGTGGGGTGCCATTGCCTTCTCCAGCATTTAAGTCTAGAACCTGCCTACTGGAAATGATGCATAAATGCTCTTTCTGTTCATCTGAGACCGAGGAAGAAGTTTGTACACGCTTACAAGTCTGACCTGCAATGTTTGTTTCTATCTATTCTGTGCCCAGTAGTCTTAAGTTTTAAAAGTACTGATTAATATATTTTGCAAACAGTCCCCCGAAGGACAACCTAAAGTTATGCTCCGAGGGGTGATGAAACTCTGGACAGAACATGCATCCTGGAGGAAGCCTCCAGTCTGCAGGGGGCAGTGCGGGGGTCTCGTGCCTGGATCAGCTGTGCTTCAGAGCGTGTGGTCCAAAGACAGCGCCCCTGTGTCCACAAGCAACACTCTCCCCGAACCCCACTCCCTGATACTGACATGTCACACTGTATCCTGTTAGGTTAAATCCTGAGGTTTGTGTTCTGGAAGCAGGGGATGGGGAATCAGGATTTGCCTAATACCTGCAGGGGAGGTAACTGAGGAGGCGAGTGAAAGACGGAGGCTGGAGAATGTGGATGCCAGCAGGTGGTTCTCTGCACCAGGGCGGGGAACCCCAAAGCCCAGGCTGCCCACTGGAGAAGAAGTTAACTATTTTGCCTGTGATTAATTTCAAATACAACAACTCTGTTCTTTTTTTATTTTGGAAATAACTTTATATGTAATTGAGAAAGTTTTTATAATTTTATCACTTTTATATTTGTATAAATTGAATAGTTGCAAATATATAACTATTTATATATAATTAGATATAATTGAAGTATAGTTGTTTGCAATGTTTCAGTTTCAGGTATACAGCACAATGATTCAGATATATAGATATAGACAGATTCCTTTTCAGATTCTTTTTCCTTGTAGGTTATTACAGAATTTTGAGGGTACTCTCTGGCAGCCTCTGCGCTTTCACTACTGAGGGCCCAGGTGCCACACCAGGTCAGGGAACAAAGATCCCACAAGCTGCATGATGTAGCCAAAAAATATATATTGAATAAAGTTATCGTGCTATACAGCAGGCCCTTGCCCTCTGTCTACTTTGTATGTAGCAGTGAATATCTGTTAATGCCAGCCTCCTAATTGATCCATCTCCCATCAAATACACCAGTTGTTCTTTCTTAAACAGAGAAATGGATGCGCAGATGTTCGTTGCATTATATTTTATGTTTTACAACACCACGCTGGTTATCAGTACTCACGACCCTGCATGGGAGCACAGACAGCTAGAAGTTCAGAATGACCCCAGCTCCACTCCCGGGGTTCAGACCGTCATCCTGCACAGAGAACACACAGTTCTGCGCTTCAACAGCAGTTCAGTCCCCAAGGGGACAAAGGCAAGTCCCCTCCTCCATGTTTGTGCCCATCTCATCAAGCAGACCACTGTGTGTGCCTCAGACCTCCATTTCCCCAATAAGACCACCCCCATAGAGGCTTTTTGGGGGGTGATCCGTGTAAGTGACTTGGGAATGTGGATGATAGAATACTGAAATTGTCTGCAAAGGTCAACTTGCATTTTTAAAAGCATCCATTTTATTTATTTTTTAAAAGCATCATTTTTCAAATTTAAAAATACTTCATTGCTAAAAAATCTGACAATGCAGAGTTTCCACAAAGCTTCAATTTGTAAAAAATGCAGCAGCGACAAAGAGCACTAAAGCAAAGCACAATAAAACAAGGTCCGCCTGTCTACATTACAATGCTCTTAAGTGTAGCCACCATGTAAACACACACATTGAAAGCACAGGTTTTTCCACGCGCATGTCTTTATACGTGACGCGTTTGTGTGGCTCCTCTAAGTCAGCAATGTTGTTATCGCCCCTAGGGCCCTGGCTTTGATTTACCAGAGCATGCTGTCTCCACTTAGATCTACGTCATTTGAAGTTCAGCCCTTAATCTGAAATTCAGATCTTGAAAGATCTGCCCTGGGCTCCACCTAGAAAATATGAAGACAGGAAGAGTTTCCCACTCTGCAGGGACTTGGCTATCTGTGGTCTCCCCCGGCAACAACCCACTGCTCCCCACACACGGAGGTGACGGTGTCAGAGGCTATTGCCCCCTTTCTCACCAGTCGACTTGGGGAAGAGCATCCAACATCCTTCACAGTCACCGAGGAGACACCCAGAAACATGGGAGGCTTTGGGGAAGTTCAGATATTGATACTGACACGCTTCTCTAAAGAGTGTCTTTGCAGGAATGAAACTTGCCTTTCATTGGGTGTATGAAATATGTTAGAAACCCTCCCCATGTTTAGAGGACAGTTCATTTTGTTGCTTTTCAAGGAGCACTGTTCCTTATGCAGCTGGAAGCTGGACCTCACATGTTCTTTGAATCATCACACGATGAGGGTGACAGAGGGTGAGATGGCTGGATGGCATCACTGACACAATGGACGTGACTCTGAGCAAACTCCAGGAGATGGTGAAGGACAGGGAAGCCTGGTGGGCTGTAGTCCACAGGGTCCCAAAGAGTCAGACACGACTTAGCGACCAAGCAAAGCAACATGATGACTGAACTTGGCAATGGTCCTTCCAGACTGGTCGCCTGAGCTGGTGACAGGTCTAAGGTGACGGTGCAAAGGGTCCTTGTGGTTCCTGCAGGCCCAGGGATGCGAGCAGGATGAGGGACCTGTGTGGAATGAGTCTGGCTGAATTCTTCAGTTGTGCACCTTTCTGGGGGAGAAAAACAGTACATTTGCTGCAGAAGTTTGGGCTAAAAAATACAAATGAGGCACATGTGCTTTTTTTTTTAATACAACTTTAACTTCCAAGTTTCAAGGCAAGTGTTTGCTTTTGCAGCACAGGGATTGGTGGGTGAGGTCTGTGTGCCTTCTTTTCCTGTTCCAAAGCTATGACCTTCATGTTGTTTTTGGTTGATGATGATTTGATGAATCGTGTCACTTCTGAATGTGGACTGTTGGGTTTCAAGGTTGAAATTCAATGTCTTCGAGATCCTAGATGAGTCAACCAAGCCTCCATCAATCAGATTTCCAAATGAAGAAGTCATTATTTGTAGAAAACCTAAGATTCCCTCTCCTTTCTGTACTTTGATGTATTTTATCCTCCACATTTTCTAAAGAAAAATTCAAGAACCAGGCAAAGAAATATCACTGGAGTTTGATACCAAGAACTGCCTGAGCGAGCATCGAACCTCGTTCAGGTATCTAATTTGAGTCCTAATTGTACCATTGGCCAACCAGGGGGATATAGGAAAGCTACACTCTCCAGGGTTTTTTGTATAATTATTTCATTTTGGTTTTTGGTTGACTCAGGACCTTAGAAGGAAAACCAACCATATCAGCTAATAACCTTTCACACCTGTTGCTGCTTATAAAGCATTCTCAGGAGCAATGAGCAGAAACCCACCAGACTTGGGGAAGATACAATTTATTTTATCTGAAATTTTTACAATATATGTGTTAGGTGCTTTTGGTTTGAAATCTGTGGTTCCTTCATTTGGAAAGTGGTCTCTAGTGGTGAAGAGAAGTACATGGGGGGCACACAGCTGTGGGGTTCCTGAACAAATGGGGCTTTGGATCAGGGCCCCTTTGGATCAGGGGCTAGTGGAGATGCCTCTTTCTGGATACCAAACAAGCATAGAAAATCAAGGAAAGGATGGCCCAGGTTTTGCTACTAGGCTTCATGACTGTCTCCATCGGCCTTCCTTGCTCACCTGCGTTCCTGGCAGCCCTTTCACAGAGCCCCTGTACACAGGTTTGCAGAGACCCCTGACAGATAGGGTAGAACCAAGACTTTCTGGGCCAAGTATCCTTTCAGAGAAAACTCAGCTGCCTGCCAGCTCTTCCTGTGCGGTGTTTCTGTGCTGCTTTATTTGAGATTGCAAGTCCCTGGAAAAGAAAAGCAGATGTTTTTCAAGAAAGTTTATGAAACTTCTGTTTTTAAGGTGCACATTAATGGGACCCAAACTCTCTTGCATTTGCAGCTCACTTCCTGAAATTATGTCCTCTAGAATTTGCTTGGGCAAACCTTTATCCATGGGCATTGGAAACCCCTTGGTTTCTGTACTGAAGCCGTTCCAGTTTTGTCAATGGCACCCCACTCCAGTACTCTTGCCTGGAAAATCCCAAGGACAGAGGAGCCTGGTGGGCTGCAGTCCATGGAGTCGCTAAGAGTCAGACATGACTGAGCGACTTCACTTTCACTTTTCACTTTTATGCATTGGAGAAGGAAATGGCAACCCACTCTGGTGTTCTTGCCTGGAGAATCCCAGGGGTGAGGGAGCTTGGTGGGCTGCTGTCTATGGGGTCGCATAGAGTTGAACACAACTGAAGTGACTTAGCAGCAGCAGCAGCAGTATCTTCCTACAAATTCTGCAGATCCTTGGGATGCCTGTCTGATAAGCGGCCCTTGGTCGGGTCTGCTGTTTCTGTGCTCGCGGGATTCTCAAAGCCGCAGGCATCCTGTGTGTGTCTGTGCAGCGTCCGCAGCTCCTCCTCATGTCTGTCCGTCTCCTTATATCACCAGGCGAGAAGTATGCCTCTGTCCGTTGTCGGGACTTGCGCACGGTCTGTGAGCGCGCTAGAGACAGGCTGATCTTCCTGGACAAGGAAACTCGCTGAACCGTGCGTGTCCCTGGACAGAATCCAGGTCTGGATTTTTGCCAGGGATTAGAGGACAGCGACGCTCCCTCAGAGACTTTAGGTACCCCTTGAGTTTGGGGGCTTTTGTTTTCTCTGTTCGGAAACAGATGTTGCATTCAGAACAGGATCATTCTTCTGATTGAAAAACCATGCTGGAAACTCTGAAAGTACCAGTTCCAAGGCTAACAGCCCCTCTTTTCTTTCAGCGTCTGAAGACTCGGGGCTCAGGATGGGGAACCACGCAGGGAAGCGGGACTTCGGTGCCGAGAAGGGCAATAAGGTAAGGAATGAGCCGTCCCCAATCCTTCAGGTGCTCATATGCCCTGTGGCCGCCAGGGTTTTCCCCTAAAGCTACTGGCTTGTTACCCTCCTTCCCTGGAAACTTCTGGGGCTGAGAATGCTAGTCCTGCACACAGACCAAGACCCGAATTCCTCAGCCAGGACGCCAGGCCCACTACAGTCTCACTGTGGCTGGTCGTCCAGTGGCATCTGCCCCCACGTCCCTTTCCGCACTGTTGTTTAGGGTGTTTGGAAGATGCAGGAGAATAAACGGGAAAAAATGCAAGTAAAAACCGTTGGAATCCCTCCAGCGACTCAGAATGAATCCTCTGTGGAATTTTAGGTTAGGATTTCCCATTCTTCACCTCATTCCACAGGCATTGGCTTCCTTGTGTGGTGAGGAGCCTCTAGGGATGACCTCTGGGTCCCTAGAGTGATTAAGCCCCTCAAACCGATGACCCATCACCAGGGCACCTCTGTCCACCAAGGAGTCATTTCAGATCATGAGGAAATAGCCCTGATGTGTGTGTGTTTCCCTCGTCCTTTGTAAGAGGGAAAGGTTAATTCTTCTTTGTCTTTGGTCCTTTAACTCAAGACTAGGCACATTTCACAGAATGTCATGATGCTGAGGACAGACCCGCATGCGCACAAAGTGTTTCATAAACGTCCACTGGATTGAGTTACATCATGCTGCAACCCCCAGCCCTCTTTGCCAAGAATCTGTAGTCAGGTTTCATTTAAGAATAATAAACTTTCTGCCATGGGTGTTTCTCTGATCTATGTTTGGACTCAAACATTTCTGTATCAGCCAAGTGGGTAATTTTCCATAATTCGCTTCCATGCCATTCATGTAAATATGTGATTGCATAACTGTTTTTGTTCATATTTTATAAAGTGTTTGAAACACTTGAGAGAAAACATTGCTTTATCAAAAACAATGTCATGGAGTTTCTTTCCTAACGATTTCAGGCCCAAGGCAACTAGAAGGGGTTTACGTTTCTACAGTGTTGTTGGTTTGGAATTCTCCCCTCCCTGTTGAAAGGAGGACCCATGTTCTCAGTGTGTAGCAAACGATCCAAGTGGATACCGACTGGGGGCTCCTGGTATTTCGTGTAACTCGCGCGAGAACTGCCTTACTGATGCTCTCCCTGTGAAGATAGCGGTGACTCTGAAAGTTCAGTTACTGTGAAGCCCAGGAGCACAGAGGCCCCACTGAGAGTGAAAGTGGAAAAGAAGCTCTTCTCAAAAGAGCCCCATCCTGTTAACACCTGGTATTTTAAGGCTGAGAGCAACTGATTTGCAAGTCTGCTTCTAAAAACCTCAGTGGCTTGCAGTTTCTTTCCTGTTGTTGGACATTGTAAGACACCAAAGCATCCTTCTCATTGATTTATAATTTTTACCAAAGTCAGATTTCTGACCAACAGGAGAGCCCATACTTAGGCTTTTGTTATCTGAAAGCTAAATTTTAACACTCTGATCATTTTTTTAAATGGTCGTTTTAGACCCATGGTTCTGTGGGACGTGGTCACATGTAACAGCCCTCTTCCTTGCTGTCGTTCAGTTGCCAAGTCGGGTTGGACTCTTTGCGACCCCGTGGACTGCAGCACACCAGGCCTCCCTGTCCTTCACCATCTCCCAGAGCCTGCTCAAACTCATGCCCATTGAGTCAGTGATGCCATCCAACCATCTCATCCTCTGCCGTCCCCTTCTCCTCCTGCCTTCAATCCCTCCCAGCATCAAGGTCTTTTCAAATGAGTCAGCTCTTCGCATCAGGTGGCCAAAGTATTGGAGTTTCAGCTTCAACATCAGTCCTTCCAATGAACACCCAGGACTGATCTCCTTTAGAATGGACTGGTTGGATCTCCTTGCTGTCCAAGGGACTCTAAGAGTCTTCTCCAACACCTCAGTTCAAAAGCATCATTTCTTTGATGTTCAGCTTTCTTTATGGTCCGGCTCTCACATCTGTACATGGCTCTTAATTTTTTGTAACTTGATGGAAAATGCCTGAGGGCTTTTAGGGGGAGTGGTCTGTGGTGTTACTTAGCATTTCAGCTTAGAACAGAAAAGATCACACGCGTTCAGGCCCTGCTGTTTACTGTCCTGCATGTTTCTGCAGTCTTTCTGGGGGGTCTTCTACGAGACAGTGGACGGATGACAGCTTGTCCTGGGAGCAGTTGTCGACCCATCAACAGGCAGGGGCTGCAGGGAGAGTCAGCCCGTGCATCCTCCCAGCTCTGGCTTCTTTGCCGCCCCCTCTCCAGCCCGGGGAGCCCCTCTCCCCGCTGGCGCCGCCACCACCATCAGCTCTGCGTCCGCAGGCTGCCTTCGTGGCCTGCAGGCCTGTGCTGGACGTGGGAGGCAGGGGCTCCGTGTGCACCACTGCCACCCCCAGGGGCTCCCTGCCAGGGGCACGCGACCTCTGCCCCCAGGCTCATCCCCGTGATACCCCACTCTTGGCTCACTGGCTTCTCTCTCCTGACAAAGCTGCACCAGGATGCAGGGAGGAGTTCGTGAGGGAGGGGGCTCCGGCCTTTCTCTCCCTGTTCCAGCCTCGCGTGTCTGCGTGTGGCAGGGTCCCCTCTGGCAGCGACGTGGCTGTGAGCACCCTCCTGGCCCATCAGGAGCAGAGTGAAGCTGGCAGGGGGAGACCCGTCCTCCAGGGGGACCGGAGGTCTTCAGGCAGGAAGGCCACCTGCTTGCCTTGGGGTCTTTGTTTTCCTGCGTGTCCTGGGGGACTTGGTTTCCAGAAAGCTCCCCTCACTAACTCACCGGCTCTTTCTAGGGCAGAGCGTATTTACAAGGTCGTTTGGCAGAACTGGGGAAGCACTCAGCCGGGTGACCTGTCCCGAGGACACACAGTTCTCAGCGGCCCTGCCTGCAGAGGCTCCAGGAGGAAAAACCGGTTCCTTAAGCTAAAAATAGCACCGCCTACCCCTTGGGAAGGCTGTGCCAGGCAGCCCAGGGCCCGAGCACAGGTGGACGCAACTCCGGGCCCGTCTGGGCCCTGGGGAATGGGCACAATCAGAGCCAGCCTGCTTGACCCTCGGCAGAGCCCACCGGTGCTCAGGTCCAGGCTGGTCCCTGAGGCTGCTCTGCCGTCTCGTCTAGGGTCGCTCTGACCGCAGGCAGTCTCTCCCTGGTGGGTCTTAAGATTTGTTTAACTTCCTTTTTTGAACATTAGGCCCAGTCCATGTGGGGATCAACTTGAAGAAGGAGCTCTAAAATCTCATTATGTCTTTTTTCTCATATGAAACTAGTAAGGCTGTTCGCTAGTTTACAAGCATTGTTGTTCCACAGTCACTAAGTCGTATCCAACTCTTGTGACCACGTGGAATGCAGGCTCCTCTGTCCATGGGATTTCCCAGGCAAGAATACTGCAGTGGGTTGCCATTTCCTCCTCCAGGGGATCTTCCCAACCCAGAGATCAAACCTGAGTCTCCTGAATTGGCAGGCGGATTCTTTACCCCTGAACCACCAGGGAGGCCCAGTTAGAAGCATTACAACCAGGAAAGGTGAGAAATAAAGAGCATTTTATCTTGGCATTCCCACATATTTTCCAAAATGATGAAATCAAGTGTTGATCCATTCCAACTCTGGAAAATCTTACACTAATAATTTCGAAAGCCAGCTCTTCACCTGCGGGATCTCCTTACTATTCCTGGCAGTGGTAGCTGGCCCACAAAAGTTCCCCAAAGGTGCCCGGCCATGTTTCTGGATTTTTCCATTTAATCAACTTAAGAAAAAAGATACCATGCTGAGAAACAAGGTCAGGAGCAATTGCAGAATTCAGATGCCTGTCGGAATTTTACAGCAGGGAGTAACTGGTTAGTCTGTTTTGTGTTTCCAATTAAACTGATTAGCTCTTTGAGCTATTTCTCCAAGCCCAGAGCATGCTGGCCATCCCTCCAGGGATAATCATAGCCCTGGGGAAGCCGTTTGGTATTTAATCATCAAACCCCACTGTCTGATGAACCCTTGGGATGCTGTGCCAGCGACACTCTGAGAAGTGAGAGGTGGAGTTTGCAAATACACACAGAAGCACCAAGCAGCTCAGCCTTCCCCACCAGGGTGGAGAAGAAAATGTAAATTTGCCAGGAAAATAACTTTCCTGCAAACCTGCAACATCCCCGCTGTGGGACCGGCTTCTTCTCCCGGGGGTTTGTGCCTCACTGTATTCCTCTACAGAACCGTGATCCAGCATCATCTTGCCCCAGGTGTGGGGTGCCGTCAGTGATCTCTCTGATGCAGGAGGCCCCATACTTGCCACCCCAGCCTCCAGAGGAAGAAGCTTTCTACTTGAAGCCATCACTTGCTGCTGGGTCCCGGCAGCCCTTTCCCCACCCACACGGAAACTAAGAGCCCTGAGGCCCTGCTCGCAGATGTGGTGTCCTTGCCCCTCCGGGTGCTGCTCTTGGGGGGATCCAGTGTGCCCCCTGCCCACACTGCCAGCTCCAGGCCAGCACTGTTCACCTGAGGGTCCCAGCCCCGGGGCAGGATATCGCCCCGCCGCCTGCCCTAAGGACAGCACAGTGGGGCCTTCAAACCGCAAAGCCAGGGTGTTTTCTCCCCACGTCAGGCTTCCTCCTGCGGTTCCTCCTGAACCAACCACTGTCGCCATGACTACGGCACAGCAAGGGAAGTGGGTTTGCTAAGAGACTCTCTCCCGTTGGGTCGGGCCGCCCAGACCCACATGTCGGGGCTGCCGTGCCTTCGAGCAGGCAGTCATTGCGCTGTGTTGGCAACTGTCAGACCCATATTCGGGTAATTCCATTGTCTTAGGTGAGAATTGAATAATTATTTTTGGAAATCTCAAGTAGTTACTAAGCTAAATAAGAGATGTTTTAAAATTTAGAGAGCAGAAAAATAGAAAGTTTTTCCCTGAAGACACTTACCAATCTAATCTGATACTCAGATATGCGGAAACACCTAGTCAACGTCTAGTAAAGCCCTAGATTGTGAGATGCGGGCACAGTTGCACTCGGATCTGTCTGCACCGGTCCGAGTCCTCCGTCTGCCTGTCTCCCTCCATCTCTGCTGGTGTGCCGTCTGTGTCACACACACACATGCGCCTATCAGGAATTCCCCTTCACCGCAACGGTGGGGCATTAAACCGCCTTCCAGGCTCTCCTGGGGGCTCACATGGCTAACAATCTGCCGGCAATGCAGGAGACCCAGGTTCCATCTCTGGATTGGAAGGATCCCCTGGAAAAGAGAAAGGCTACCCACTCCAGTATTCCTGCCTGGAGAATCCCATGGACAGAGGAGCCTAGCGGGCTACAGTCCATGGGGTTGCAAAGAGTCAGACACAACTGGGCAACCAACACTTTACTTCACAAACCACCTCCCGATGGGCAGACGGCACGCCCTCCAGTAGCTGCCTTACGTCGATTCCTTGCCATGCAGACCTGCAGGAGCAGCTGCCCTGTGCCCCAGCCACCCCGTGGGCAGTCACATGACACGCATGGCTGAGAAGCACGTGGTACAACCCAAGAACCAAATCTTTAATGTTACTGATTTTGAAAGGACTTAGATTTTAAGATCCGCATGTCTCAAGGGGCAGTGTGGTCCCACCGTGCTTGACGCACCTGCCCTTGGTTGCAGTATCCCCAGAACCTGGCAGACTTGCATCAGCTTCTTCTTGTCAATGACAAACCAGGGCCTCTCTCAAAGTCATGCAATTTTGTACAGCAGTGAATATGGAGTTCAGAAGGTAAAGTCCTCTGAAAACACACCCTCATAAGCACCAGCAGCTGCAGAGATCAGCGCTGTGTGCTCCAGTCTCGGACCTCAGCCGTGAGGGTCCCCCCCCCTGCCCCGTTCCCGCCCCAGGGGGCCACCTGCTGCAGGACTGGGGACGCACTTGGCAAATAGCATCCGTGCATCTAACTGCTGCGTTTCCTGCACTTCCTGTAGAAGCCTGCCTGCCTGACTTGCTTGGTGCTAGAACTTCAGTGAGCGCTTGAAAAGAGAAATAAAATCGTGTAGAAAATGCACCCTTTCAAGGAGGCCTTCCAAAGTCTGTGAGTGATCACTAGTCTCTGACTCGAGTCATGGAAAAATCAGCATGGGATCCGTATCTGACTTGAGGAGGAACCACAGGAGTATAAAATGAAAGGCCTCGTCCAGGCCGAGCTTGTGAAATCGGCACTGAAGGGCCCAGGGCCGCCTCTGAAGGGGTGCAGTCTCCCAGCCGTCCTCTGGGCCCCGAGGGACGGCAGTGTCCCCGGGGAGGGTGAGGAACGTCGCGTTTGAGAAGCAGTGCTTCTCAGCAGCAGGAGAGCGCAGCCTTGCTGAGTCTTCTGAGCTCTCACCTCACAGCTGGTCCAGACGTGCGGGGTCAGCACCCACCTGGGCCCCAAGGGGACAGAAGACAGTCTGTCCTTGCTGTCGTGGGTGCCGAGCACAAGCCTAGGCTTGATTCTGGTTTGTAAGGACTGTGAGGGGGCATTTTGTTGCCTCTGAAAAGCTCAGAACACGTACACCTTTGTCAGTCGGGCGCCCATGGGCCTCACAAACAGACCTGAGTGAGGTGTGAGACACGGGTGTCCTTAGTGAGCAAACCGCCCCCTCAGCAGCCCTCATAAAAATAATGAGGCAGTGACGAAGTGGTGCCCCGGAGAACAGAAACCCGCAGAAGGCAGCTCAGCAGCCCTGATTCATGACCCCACCTGGCTGCGCTCCACCCGCGCTCGGCCCCAGGCCAGCCCCATCCCTCCCAGGATGGCCTCGTGGACCCCTGCCCAGGGGCCCTCCCTTCAGCTCGGTTCAATCAGTTCAGTCGCTCAGTTGTGTCCAACTCTTTGCTACCCCATGAATTATAGCACACCAGGCCTCCCTGTCCATCACCAACTCCCAGAGTTTACTCAAACTCATGTCCATCGAGTCCGTGATGCCATCCAGCCATCTCATCCTCTGTCGTCCCCTTCTCTTCCTGCCTCCAATCCCTCCCAGCATCAGAGTCTTTTCCAATGAGTCAACTCTCCGCATGAGGTGACCAAAGTATTGGAGTTTCAGCTTCAACATCAGTCCTTCCAATGAACCTCCAGGACTCATCTCCTTCAGAATGGACTGGTTGGATCCCCTTGCAGTCCAAGGGACTCTCAAGAGTCTTCTCAAACACCACAGTTCAAAAGCATCAATTCTTTGGCACTCAGCTTTCTTTATAGTCCAACTTTCACATTCATACATGACCACTGGAAAAACCATAGCCTTGACTAATCGGACCTTTGCTGACAAAGTAATGTCTCTGCTCACCTGCTAAGCAGAGGCCCTGAGGGGACCTGAGGCCCCCAGCTGAGGGTTTAGGGCTTGAAACCCCAGGGGCGTGGAGTCTCCTGCAGTGAACATCTTTTGTGTCCTGTCACCCTACCATAGGGCTTATTAAGGTTGAGCAAACTTAGTTTTTATCAGAAACCATGAACAAATTTGCAAAGAGCTGACTTTGGGCCACAAGAGTCGTTCAGTAGAAGTGACATATTGTCAGACATTTCTGAGATGGATCATAGATTCTGTATTGCACCTCCTCCACCCTGCCCTGCCCTCAACACACACACACACACACACACACACACTATCGGACCTTTGCTGACAAAGTAATGTCTTGCTCACCTGCTAAGCAGAGGCCCTGAGGGGACCTGAGGCCCCCAGCTGAGGGTTTAGGGCTTGAAACCCCAGGGGCGTGGAGTCTCCTGCAGTGAACATCTTTTGTGTCCTGTCACCCTACCATAGGGCTTATTAAGGTTGAGCAAACTTAGTTTTTATCAGAAACCATGAACAAATTTGCAAAGAGCTGACTTTGGGCCACAAGAGTCGTTCAGTAGAAGTGACATATTGTCAGACATTTCTGAGATGGATCATAGATTCTGTATTGCACCTCCTCCACCCTGCCCTGCCCTCAACACACACACACACACACACACACACACCTAAATGGAAACAAACAAACTGGGAAACTATTTTAAAGAAAAGTGACACATTGAACACCAGTCATTAACTGTAAACAACATGACAATAAACTTGTCCTCTGGATGAAACTACAGCAGAGCAGCCCACCCCCAAATGGCTCTTGGATGTTCAGCCCCGCCCCTCCCACCCCGCCACGAGCCTCCTCTCCTCTCAGTCACGTTCTTGGGCCCCCAGCAGCTGATCACACAGGGTCAGGAGCCCGGTGACCTACGACGCACCTGTTTATCGTCTTGTTTTCAGCTGGTCTCACAGGCATTCCTTCCGCATTCCTTCCCTCTCTGTCTCAGCCCCTGACTCCAGTGTTCCTGCGTCTGTGACGCTGAATCATTTCTGAGAGCTGACGGGACAGGGCGAGGAGGCCAGAGATGTTGGCCCGTCATCAGACACGCAGCGCAGAGCAAGCTGAGGCGGTGCTGACTGCAGTGAATAGTGTGTTTTCTTTTACGCTGGGGAAGTACTTGAGCTCCAGATGGATACACTTGACCTGAAAATCGTGTTCAGGTTCAGTTTGGGGTTTGCATTGGACTGAGAATATAGTTGCAAGTATGGCACTGCAGATAAGAGTTCATGAATTGTTAGTGGCTTGAATTTAAGCGTGAAGAGGGTGGAAGAGTTAGATTTCCCAGGAATGGACAGGGTACTGAGTGCCCTCCTTTAGGTGTCCGGGTGGACCAGCTGGTGAGAGGGCGTGGGTGGTACATGTTTTTAATGCCCAGTCTCTTTTGGGCTCGCCACTTGGGGTGCCCATGGGCAGCTTCCGAGCTGCTGTTTCTGACCCTCTGCCAGGTAATTTCAGAAAGGCCACCGTGTTATTTTGTCTTTGAGGACAAGTTTATTTCCAACTCTGACAGTGAAAAGTGTGTCCTTTCGTATGAAAAACTCTGCACTTGCTTTGTTATTAAGGAAAAGGTTTTTAAAAAATTAATCAAACACTCTTACAATGTTTTAAATGAAATAAACCTAAAAATCTAGATTTCAAAGTGATGCTTCCTGTCCTTTTCACTCATGATTAAAGCAATGTGGCTTTAAAGTTTAAATCTGAGAGATTTTAGAGACCAGAATACATTAATGAAAATTTATCTTTCTCTGTGTGTGTGTGAGGGTGGGAGACATTTTCTCGTCCACCAGCCTCCAACCTGCAAAACACCCATCAGCAGCTGTGTAGACATCTTCTCAGGTTCAACCCAAGCTCTGCACTCGGACGAATCTAACACACGATGGTCTTAATTGAGATTTGATATGCACATTAATTTAATTGTCATATGGTTAAACAGAAGAGTAGATAAACTTCATTATTGTTTCCATGACTTTTGATACTTGAAAAACAAAGTCTCTTATTTACTACGTCCTAAATTATGCTGTTGCACATGTCATATGTAACCCAATGTAAGTCGTGAGTGAATAAATAAGGCAAGTTGTTAATTACTCTAATTCCCCTTGGAGAGTGAGGGTGGCTGCAGCCTGGGCTATTCACAGACGTGTGTGTGCTCACACTTGACCTTCTCTGAGCTGCACTAAATCACACACACACACAAAACCAGCGTCTCAGAATTTAAAAATAAACTGTTTTGAGTGTGTTGCAGGGACAATGCCTCTTTTAGACTCAGTGTGCAGTGTCCTTGCCGGCACACCAGGGGTCTGGCCCCCACCCCCCCCATCTCCTCACCTGCACCCGCTGCTCCCTTGCTCCCCCACCACCCTCCGCCCTTGCTCATCCCCCTTCTTCCAGCTGCTCATCATGTGCCCCTCAAGCTGGTGTCCACCCTCACCCCTGGGCTCATTCTCTTTCCCTGGCTGGCTCCCTTCCACCCTGCAATGCACACCCTGTGGGAACGAAGACCGTCCCGCCTGTGCCCGCACCTCCCGGGCCCCTGGGCACCGGCACGGCCAGCAAGTCAGCGGCGCTTCACCCCAGGGTCAGCTTGGGTGCGGTCTGGTCAGTGGGAGGCATCCAAGCTGACCTCGGTAGTGAACTTCAAACCCTGGGGGGCCCTTATTTTTGCTGGAAATACGTGAATGTGCATTTGCAGAGAGTGTCAAACATGCACTCTAGATGGAGCAAGGAATCGATCCCAGTGGTCTTGGTGATCATCACCTGTGTGTATCTAGTTCTGAGAGGCACTTGGTTTCTTATCAAGTTCAGGTGACTCATCTTGCTCTTGATCGGGTGGAAACCAGCTTCGGCCTGACTGTTCCTCTGATTCTGGAGCGAGTCTGAGCAGGTTCTCTATTTCGGGGATCTGCCTGGATGATCTTACATATGGAAATCAGCTAGGAAGAAAAGCACCGCAGAGGCCAAGCAGCAATTCCATTTTGCAAAACAAGTGTGTTCGTTTTGAGCAAGGGAACCAGAATGCAGGCACAATCCGAGTTGTCTGTGAAATCTCTCTTCCTTTTATTTCTCAGTCTTATTGCATTAACAGGCACATTAAAGCCTGGTTTTTACTTACGAAGATTTTATTTCTGCCTTTACTAAAATGTGGGGGAAAAAAACAGAAAATGCATATAGTAAAATCAGTAGTGATAAAGTCAAGCAGTGACCGTTCTAGCTGAGGGTCAGATTCTGTTACAGTCACAACACGTATGGACTATTTCGTGTTCAGGATGATCCAGGAGCTACATGGTGTCATTATGCCCCTTTTGTGTGGAAGGAGGAAACAGAGGAGGCAGAGGTGAGGCTTATACTCAGAAAAATGGTTGGAAGCCGGTACATCAGCATGTTTGTCCTTTAAGCAAAGACGCATCTTCCAGTACTAGCTTTCTGCGCTTCATCCTGTCTGCATCAAGGAAGCAGTTGAATACCCACGTGCAGGCTCAGAGCAACAAGTTCAAGGACAGTAGGCAGGAGAGGTTTTCATTCTACAAAACTAAAGGACGTGAATTCACCTTCCGATGAAGAATATCAGAATTTTTCATGACCTTATTCTGTTTTCAGTTAATGTAGAATATCCATTTGAGCTAAATGAATGTCCTTCAGTGAGTTAGCTTTAAGTGTATTTTAATTGAACTTTCTAGTCACCCAATCATCAAACTCTTTCAGTAAAAGAGCTCCACTAAAACCCACCTCCCTCCTCCCCTACCCCATACCCGTCCTACATCGGCATCCTTCTTATTCTGCTTAACCTAGAGCAGTGACTTATAGAAATAAACAGCAGGATATTCGCATTCCTAAAATAGATGCTAGAGTGTCCAGTTGCATAACAGACGTCAGTAGACAGTTTACTGTGGCACTCGTTAAGATTTATGTTGCTCTGACTTCGGAAAGTCGGTGATGAAGAAAAGTCCTGAACTCCTTTCTTTGCGTGGCTTATTTACTACTTATAGAAATAAACAGCAGGATATTCGCATTCCTAAAATAGATGCTAGAGTGTCCAGTTGCATAACAGACGTCAGTAGACAGTTTACTGTGGCACTCGTTAAGATTTATGTTGCTCTGACTTCGGAAAGTCGGTGATGAAGAAAAGTCCTGAACTCCTTTCTTTGCGTGGCTTATTTACAGAGCACTGCGGTCATAATATGCCACTAAACGGTCTTCCAGAGAGGGTGGCTTTAAAAGCAGTAGGAGGATCATTTCCTAATCCAAGACAATAGAGCCGCAAGCGCCTCAGACGTGCGGTGCTGAGTTCCTTCCAGTGATGCCGCAGTGTGTCACTTAAACTACCTGCAAAGCATTTATGCTTTCTGAAATATCGCTATTGAGGTGTGATGCACATGCCATACAATTCGCCTGTATAATCTGTACAAGTCAGTGATATTTTTTAGTTTAGTCATAAAGCGTGGGACTCTCACAGCAGTTGATTTTAGAACCTGTTCATCACCTCAGAAAATAGTTGTTCCCTGCAGATGTCACTCATCCCCCCAGCCTCCCAGCCCCTAGCCGTAAGTGACCGCTGCTTCTCGATTTCTGTACTCTGGACATTTTGTCTGAATGTCTGAAGGTAACCGTTTAATATGTGGTCTTTTCCCTCAGGCTTCTTTCAGGCAGTATGACGTTTTCAATGGTCATACATATTGTAGCCCATGTCATCCTTTTTAAGGTCAAATGATGTCTTTTGTGTCGCTCTTTCACGTTTTGTGTATCCACTCATCCACTGATGGACAGTTGGGTTGTTTCCATGTTTTGGCTACTATAAATAACAACCACTAAAAACAAAAACTCACAGACAGGTTTTAGTGTGGACATATGTTTTCGTTTTTCTCATATAGCTTCTTAACTTTTAAAAATGCTAGATTTTTCATATACTCATATTACCAAAAATTCTTCTTATGTTTTCCAGACAAATCTAGAAAAGGGGCCCTAGATTTGAAGTCTCATCTCATTGAGAGTCATAAGGTCAGCATTCTTTTCCTCTGGAGTCCACAGTATTGAGTAGGAAGCATTTTTGGTGCCTTTAGTCATAAATCAATTCAAGTTAATCTTGTACTTTCAGTCGCTATAGATGTGTCTATTCTGGACATTTCTTATGTATGTAATCATACAACACATGTGTGTGTCTCACTTCTTTCACTGACATAATGTTTTCAAGGCTCATCCGTGTCATAGCACATGTTGAAATGTTGTTGTTGAATCACGCAAAGACGCCAGGATTCTTGGCCCCTGGAGAAGCATTCAATCCCGGGCCAGAGACGAGGCTTGATCACTCCAAGCTTTTGTGTAATAAAGTTGTATTAAAGTGTAAAGGGGATAGAGAAAGCTTCTGACATAGGCATCAGAAGGGGACAGAAAGAGTACCCCCCTGCTAGTCTTCAGCTGGATGTTATATAGTCACTAGCAGTCTGTTAATGAAAGAAAGGAATGTCTCAAAACTCAGAATGGCACCAGGCTCCTCACCCATAAGATGCATTTTGGGATATCTTGGCACCAAATGGTTCATCCTGGGCCATAAAATGATTAACTTGAATCTTGAAGAAGGGCAGATCACCATACAAATAGTTTCATTTACTTAGATTAGAGGAACAATATCGGAGTATAACATACTGGTTTGTCAAGTAGGTTCTGAGCCAAAAGGCGGAACCAGCTTGAAGACAGAGTTTGGAATAAATGCCTAGTACATTAGCATAGCTTAAGATAAACATTTCCGTAAGAAAAAGGCATTGGTTATCTCTAGGTTTGAGAATAGTTAACTTCAGATGAAGCCTGGTGTCATTATGGCAACACAGTATTTTAAGAGAAACCTCCTTTTAAATTTGTATAGAGAAGGAAAAAATATCGCTAGTTTGTTTCCTCCTGTCACTTAAGAGAGATACAAATGTCTGACACTGGCAGGCTGTTTCCTCCGTTTGGAGACCCCTGGCCTTCCTGTCTGTTACCCTCTCCATGTCAGTACATCATCCCTTTTTATTACTGAATAATATTCCACTGTAGGAAAATGCCATGTTTTCCTTATCCATTCATTGGTTGGTGAACATTTGGGTTGTTCCCACCTGTTGGAATTGTGAATCGTGATGCTATGAACGTGTGTGTGTGTGTGTTTGCATGGACATATGTTTTCATTTCTCCTGGGTGTATACAGAGGATGCACGCACTGAGTCAAATAAGTAACTCTGCTTCTGAGGGGCCAGCCAACTCCCCCACAGTGGCTGCGCCGTTTTATTACCAGAGTAAGCAGTTTTCATTTTTCTTCCTAGTCTGTACTTTGATCCCATAAGCTTTCAGTGTTTTGCTGGTAGCTTCTGTTACTTGTCCAAATCCAGCCAAGAGCAAGAATAAGACTGTGATCCTTGTTTATTTTAAGAAATAAACCAAAAATGCTGAGTAATAAGTGCAGAGTAATCAGAAGTGTTTTATATACTTAATAGTTTACAAACAATATACAGTTACACATCCATACTCACAGGCACACACACACATATACAAACACACACATGATTTTTTCTGGTGCTTGTACTTTAGTACTTTAATGGTTTTAAACAAAGTTTATCACAGACTTAAGTAACAGGAACATGTGGTGGTGGTTTAGTCGCCAAGTCACGTCTGACTCTTTGCACCCCGTGAACTGTAGCCCACCAAGCTCCCCTGTTCTTGGGATTCCCCAGGCAAGAATGCTGGAGTGGGTGGCCATTTCATTCTCCAAGGGATCTTCCCAACCCAGGGATCAAACCCAAGTTTCCTGCACTGCAGGTGGATTCTTTACTGACTCAGCCCCCAGCCAGAGGAACACATAGGACTTTTTCACCCACAGAAAACGCCTGTAGATTCGATCCTCCCCGCCTCACTCTGATCCCTGGAGTGCCCACACCGTCCTGGCTGACTGGTCGTCGGCCGGATGGTTTCCTTGCTTCCCTTGCCCTCTCTGCTGGCAGCTGAGGTCTCTGAGAAGTGACTGAGAGGAGACGATGAGAATTGAAGCTAAACAAGTTCACGGCCAGCTCTACGGGGCTTCAATTGATTCTGAGTGTGAAAGGAATGATTTGCTTCTTGAATCAGAGAGAGAGAGAGGTCCCCTTAGAGAGAGTCCTCAATCTTCCTTGAAAACACAAAGTGTTTCTGGAGCCTGGGCCTGCCTGGTTAGCATGCAGGCTTCCGCCCCAGGTGCCCGCCCGACCCCCTCCGCAGGTTGCTGCTCCACGGGCTCCTCTCTCCACCAGTAGAGCGCCTTCCTGGGAGGATCCTGGGCGGGGAGTGTCCTGGGTGACCCCAGTGGCCAAGGCCGCACCAGAAAGCGCATGTGAAATCAGTGACCCCAGCAGCAGACAGTGTGCAAAGACACTCCCTTATTGCCATCACTCTTTCCGTCTCTGGGAATTATCGCCCCAATGTTATCGGAAGTCTTCTCTACCTTTCCTCTGATGAAACAAGAATATTTTAAAAGTCCTCAGTTCACAGGAACTTCCTAATCACACAGCTAGAAACCTCTGCGTCATGATGTTCCTTCCACACTCGAGCAAATGAAGTAGAGGGAACTTCAATTGTTTTCCAAAGCTACCTGTGTTGGGGGTGAGAGGTTGGATTCAGGTACAAGAAATTGTCCTCAGAGACCTGGTTCTTAGCTTTTGTGCAAATCATGATTCGGTACAATCAAGACCTGACTCATTGGAAAAGACCCTGATGCTGGGAAAGACAAGGCAATAGGAGGGGGGCAGTGGAGGGCAAGATGGTTGGATGGCATCACTGACTCAGCGGACATGAATTTGAGCAAGCTCTGGTAGATAGTGGAGGACAGCGGAGCCTGGCATGCTGCAGTCTGTGAGTCAGAAGGAGTCAGACACGACTTAGTGACCAAATAATAACAACACCCCCCTCCATGATGACTAAGGTCAAAGATGCGTGTGGCACCCTGAGACTTCTCTGATGAGGGCTATAATGCTGGATGGTGACTGGTACCCAGAGCTCTGTGGGTCCAACCAGGCTGTGTTCTGTCAGGCAAGCGTGAAAGGCCGAAACGTGAATGCGGAGTGTGGCAAATGTGCTGAACCTGTAATGAAATCTCTGCTGGGTTTCTTCTTTCTGTTTGAGAGGATGACATCAGTCAAGCCTCAGATACGGAGGGAGCATCATGGGAGAGGGAGGGGTGGGTGACCAGTGAAACTTACCTGGCTCAACATCCGAGGAACTGAGTGTGGTGGATCACGCCGTGCGTTTTTCGTAGAGTATCTCAGAAAAAGTAAGTGTGATGCTCACACAACAAGCTGGCTCACCCAACCAGGGACCAGTTTAAATGGGGCTGATCTGATAGGGACTGGCTGGATGGTTCTCTGGTTTTCTTTTTGAATTTTGTCTACAACATGGGAGCTCCCCACAGAGGCCCACGCCTTCACACTCCTCACATCCTCGGCTCCTGCGACAAGGTCCTCATGGGAACTGCTGAGTGAATGGGAAGAGAATTCAGGAAATAAAACCAGATAAGACTTCCCCCGCATCTAAACCCATGATGCCCACTCAAGTGTCATGGCAGTTCAGGAAATGTCTTTTTTTAAGGTACTGCACACTTCTCAAAACCATTTCTCACTTCTTTTTTTTTTTTTTTAAGCAATATATAGTGGACCATGTCTCCAAGTCTAACATTTACCTGGTTTTGCAATTTAGAATGTCACTTTTTAAATGTCTCAACACCTTTCCTGTCCTGATATGTGTTTTCTAGTTTGAATCAGAACTTTCATAAACTTTTTAACTTCTAAAAAATGTGCCTGCAGTGGGTTTTTTTACCCCTCCCCCAGAGCTTTGTTGTTATTTGTCAGAAGTTTCTATAATGATCAGCAACTTATCCTCTGGGTCATTCCTCCTAAAATTGCCACCCTGAGACTGTCAGTGTTATAAAAAGGCTGGCTGACAAAAGGCAGCTTTTCCTCCATAATTGTGTGTGTGTGTCAGTAGCTGTACCAAGTAGAAGAAAATCTCTAAAAATGACAGCTACACTTGAAAGGATGGGGTCTGTTGCCAGGGAATTGGGCATGATGGTTAGCAAGCACAGCAAATGGCTTCAATTGCGATGAACATTATGCCAACGTTGTTGAATAATGATTCTCCTTGATGATGATGGGAGTTTTGCTTGTTGTATTTTCCCCTAAAATTCACAGGGGAAAGTAAGTGGATTCTTACACTGTTAGGCTGATGGAAGGGGAAACTGTCACAAATGTTACAAAAAAGTCCCAACAGCTTGAAATGCACTCAGAGATTTACAGTCACAGACACAATTTAAGAATCAGGATGCACTGGGACAAGGACACTTGGGGTCTCCATGTCCTGGGCCTGACCCTGTTATAGGTTGAGCCTTTTATCACATTTTATAATGTACAGGAAGCTCTTCTTTATCATAAAAATTTCATTCCATTTGAGACATATCACCTTTATTTTATTTGTGTCACTTGTGGACGTTTTGCTTATTGAAAATGTGGTCTTTATAGGGATGCTTTTTATACTCACAAAGAGCAACAGTATCAGGTCTCGGAAATAAGTTCTTTTCTTTGGACAGAAATTAGTCAGTAAATTTCCCAGGGCAGCATGTACTTTCCACACACCCTCATGCTCCGTGGTGTGGGGGAGAGATGTTTACTCAAGTAGAGGGTTGGTATGGAGAAGGGAGAAGGTGGGGGCAGAGGGGGAGGCGCTTCCGTGGTCCTGCCTGTATCACTGCTGGGCGCTGCACCTGCAGGCGCTCTGATGGAAGGGTGCCCTGTTACACCAGCCCAGAGGCTGCGTGAGGCATGGTGTGAGACATGAAGCATCT
This sequence comes from Madoqua kirkii, assembly GCA_006408675.1. NCBI lineage: Eukaryota > Metazoa > Chordata > Mammalia > Artiodactyla > Bovidae > Madoqua > Madoqua kirkii. The sequence continues at coordinate 25,131 of SJYC01138576.1, forward strand.
CTTCACCACAGTGCCACTCCAGCCTCACCCATGGATGTGAGGAAGCTGTGTGACCATATCATAAACCTCCATTCACTGAAAGCACAATGATTTGCTTGAAATATCAAGCTTTTCCTCTGAACCATCATCCCTGACCCTCAGCACTGTTTTACTGAGTTTTACTAAGAAGGAAAACACTGTCCATTCTAGTTAGAAGACATCCTTGATTTTGCAGGAGCGTCCTGATTTTAAAACGTGGGGAAAAAAATATCCACAACAATTTACAGTAACAACTAAATTGTATTTAATTAACCACTTCTCCAATAAAGCTTATTATTTTGTAGTTAGTGAAGGATATGATATTGATGGGTTTCCCAGGTGGTGCTAGTGGTAAAGAACCCACCAGCCAATGCAGGAGAGATTCAAGTTCCAACCCTGGGTGGGGAAGATACCCTGGAGGAGAAATGGCAACCCAGCCCAGTATTCTTGCCTGGAGGATCCCATGGACCCAGGAGCTTGGCAGGCTACATCCATAGGGCCGCAAAGGGGCGGATATGACTGAGATGACTTAGCAGAGCACAGCACCTGATATTCGTACCAGCATAAAAGGGAGATGTGAAACCAACATAGATAACAAGAATTTATAGCTGATGAAAGAATCTATCACAAAATTCTTTCTGTTCCAGGTTTTACTCTCGCTCAGAGTCGGACACGACTGAAGCGACTTAGCAGCAGCAGCAGCAGAAAATAAATAGGTAGATACAAAAAAATACATACTACGTTACCTTTGGCTCCCTCTGCTAAAACAGAACTTAGCCATTTAAAACTAGTCTTCAGTTCAGTTCAGTCACTCAGTCGTGTCCAACTCTTCGTGACCCCATGGACTGCTGCACACCAGGCTTCCCTGTCCATCACCAACTCCCAGAGCTTGCTCGAACTCATGTCTATCGAGTCAGTGATGTCATCCAACCATCTCATCCTCTGTCGTTGTCCCCTTGTTCTCCTGCCCTCAAGCTATTCTTAAACAGCATAAAATTGAAGTTTTCTCTCCAGCACTTCTGGGGGACCAGGCGCTGTGCCAGGTTTGGGGCTAGAAAGATTTATCAGGCAAGGTCTCATCCTCAAAAGTTTACCGTGTTGGTGGGGAGACAGAAATGGGGCATATTGGTCTACAGTAGAGACTAGCTTAGATCTACAGCATGGGGGTAGGGGGGACACAAGAAGGGGACTGGAGGCAGGGAAGCCACTGACGTTGGGGTGGGGCTCAGCGAGGGCCTGAACCCCCAGGTCAGGTGGAAGGGATGATCTGAAAGATAGCGATGTGAAGTGTGCATGAAGCCCAGAGAGTGAAGCAGCAGGGAGTGGAGCTCAGCGAGGCAGGCTGCCCATGGTCTGGCCAGAAGCCAAGTTAGGCGCTCTCTTTAAAAGATTATGGTTTGACTCATTCAGCCTCCAGAAATCTGTCTTGTGCAATGTTGAGCAAGCAAGCAAGGATTAAGCAGCATCAGTCATAACAGGTCACAGGGTCCTGGGCTAGAGCCTGGTCACCTGGGAAGAATGATGCTGTGATGCGGGGCTGGGTCCCTGCCAACCAGGACAGCGTGTCTTCAGGGACACCCTCTCCAGGACTCCTGGTTCAAGAAGCAGAGCCATATCCAGTGTGGCAGCATTTACATAAACACACAAAGGAGGAGGAAGGGAGTGAACCAGGGCAATGGCTGAAATGAGCCCAGGCTGTTTTAAGGAAGACAGAAGCTAGAAGCTCACCCGCAGGCGGGGTGGCAGCTGGGAGGTGCCCAGGGAGCCTCCCCACCTCCCCGTGACCTTTTCAGTGCCTTTTGAATTTCATGTCAAGCTCAGGCATTCCATAAGAAAATAATTAAATACCATAAAATTGTTTGAAATAGGAACTGAACCACATTGATTCTGTGCACTTAAATTTTAAAATTCAAAAAGCACCCTGGGAAAAAAAATTGACATAAACAAGAGAAAAGCAAAGAGGTCCCCCCACATCCCCCCAAAAAAGCACCATGGTCTCTATAAAAGAGCAGAGGGAGTGGGGGAAGGGAGGGAAGAAACTCCAACTCCGAGGGTGCAGATTTCCAGAGGAGATAGGATGGAGACCCAGCCAGTCCAGCCCCTCCTCTCAGAGGTCCAGGTGGGTCAAGGACGTTAGTATCAGTCCTGCACCCTGGAAGGGGCTCTCCCCCAGGGCTGCTGCTGTTGTCCAGTCGTTCAGTCATGTCTAACTCTTTGCAACCCCATGGACTTCAGCACTCCAGGCCTCCCAGTCCATCACCAACTCCCGGAGTTTACCCAAACCCATGTCCATTGAGTCAGTGATGCCATCCAACCATCTCATACTCTGTCGTCCCCTTCTCCTCCTGCCTTCAATCTTTCCCAGCATCAGGGTCTTTTCCAAGGAGTCATTTATTTGCATCAGGTGGTCAACGTATTGGAGCTTTAGCATCAGCATCAGTCCTTCCAATGAATATTAGGACTGATCTCCTTTAGGATGGACTGGTTGGATCTCCTTGCAGTCCAAGGAAATCTCAAGACTCTTCCCCAACACCACAGTTCAAAAGCATCAATTCTTTGGCACTCAGCTTTCTTTATAGTCCAACTCTCACAACCATACTTGTTTACTGGAAAAACCACAGCTTTGACTAGACAGACCTTTGTTGGCAAAGTAGTTAGTCTCTGCTTTTTAATATGCTGCCTAGGTTGGTCATAGCTTTTCTTCCGAGGAGCAAGCCTCTTTTAATTTCATGGCTGCAGTCACCATCAGCAGTGATTTTGGAGCCCCCCAAAATAAAGTCTGTCACTGTTTCCATTGTTTTCCCCATCTATTTGCCATGAAGTGATGGGACTGGATGCCATGATCTTCGTTTTCTGAATGTTGAGTTTTAAGCCAACCTATTCACTCTCCTCTTTCACTTTCATCAAGAGGTTCTTTAGTTCCTCTTCACTTTCTTCCATTAGAGTGGTATCATGTGCATATTTAAGGTTCTTGATGTTTCTCCCAGCAATCTTGATTCCAGCTTGTGACTCATCCAGCCCGGCCTTTCTCATGATGAACTCTACATATAAGTTAAATAAGCAGGGTGACAATAGGCAGCCTAGATGTACTCCTTTCCCAGTTTTGAACTACTCAGTAGTTCCATGTCCTGTTCTCTCTCAGGGCTACCACCCGGAGAAAGTTAGAACCCAAGGGAATCATTGTTGGTATCAATTCCATCCCATGCTTTCAGCTCACAATTCAAAACAGGGAGCAAGTAGTCACATTTCTGAAATACATGGGATGATGTCTAGCTTGTTTAATTTAATTATTTCAGTTTCTTCCATATGGAAATACATCCTCCGGACGCTTGCATGCTCAGGCAGAGAAAACAAAGCAGAATTCCACATTCTGTACAGAAATCCACACCCTGAACTGAAATTCCACCTCAGACCTTGAGGATGGATGTGAGAATTTGTTTATCAGCTCCAAAATATGTCAGGAGGAAAACATATTAGAGTATTTTAAGAGTTTATGTTGTGTTGTGGTTTTTCTCCCCCCAGGACAGTGAAACAAACAGAGGAGAATGTGAAAGAAGCGAAACACTCGTGACCTTTCCCGGGAGATCTCGGAAGACAGTGATGTGTTTGGTACGTAACCTGAAAATGAGAAGATGTGATTTCCTATGGTGATCTTGGGCAAGCATATTCTCATTTGGAGAAGGTCTTACTTTTTAAATTACATGAGTGAACTGTGAATCTGTTCTCTTTGTTAGAAGAGCAGGCTGTGCAGAAAGCTGGAGGCTAAGTTCCCTCCACCCGCCTCCTGAGAACACCCTCACGAGCTCCGCCGCCAGATGAGACTGCCCTGGCCACCCTCAGTGCCTGTCTCCATCAGTGTGCTCTTGGTTGGGTTTCTTGTTCTGGTCTGTGCCCACAGACATCAGAGATTTCCCAGGTTTCCCCTGGCTATACGCTGTTTCTCCGATCACTTATTTGATCAGTTGGGCGTGGGTCACCGTGCGCATAGGAGCTATCTAATGAGGAAGGGCGGCAGTCCTGGGGCCTGGACACGCTGGAGTTCATGTTAACTGCCAACAGTGACTCAGGAGGTGTTGGGAAATATGTTTTCTGTAAAAGTTTACTTACTCGTCGCCCTAGAGACGGAGGTTGCCTCTCAGGTTCCCACCGATTTTTGTGTGTTCACTCTTGGTCCCCTCCGCCGCGTGACGGCAGCCCTGGTGGCTCGCCCAGGGCCGCAGGCCGAGCTGGGACTCCAGCAGACCTGCCCTAGGTGTCGCTCCTTGCTCCACGTGTTTGTATTCCTAGAGGCCGGCTCCTGGTGGCTCGCTTATCAAAACAGAGGGCTGTTCTCTGGCTGCTAAAACATACCTTAGCCACACAACAAGGCCTCCCCACAGGGTCTGGCTGGGTCTCTGCTTATTTCCAAAAGAGTCTCTTCACACTTCACTTGTCAGGCAGGAAAATCCACCCCAGTTGTTTTTTTTGTTTGTTTGTTATCAATTTGTCTGTTGTTTTTTAAAAAATCCTTTCCTTTTCTATAATCCCATTGTTGCTGAGTGGCACACAAGAAGGATGGAACTAGGCAGACTAGCACTGCCCACTTTCTCAGTATCTTAAGCCTCCATGAAAATCGACCCAGAGATGAAGCCCTGAGGACTGGTGTAGTGGAGTCAAGACAGGCAGGGGGAGAGGAGCCGTTGCTGTGTGCTGATTTGCTTCAGGGTTTTCTTGGGGCCTGAACAGCCCGGCGCCTCTTGGTGGTGGGGTTTGCACTCCATGGGGGAAGATGAAGGGGCAGAGGGGGCAGCCTGCCTGGAGAGCACCTGGTGCCTTGGGGTCTAGAGGGGGGCAGAGTCTGTGAGTCTGTACAGAGCCTCTGAGTGTCAGTGACTTTAACACTAAAGCTGCCTGTAATCCTCTAGATTAAAAGGTGTGTCTTTAGCCTTCTATTCCAACTGCATACATTTATAAATACATAAAAGAAAGTGACAAAACAGAAATGTCCAATTTTAGCTTCTACATACAAAGAAGAGCAAGTTTTTAGAGTTGTTTTGGCTAAGCTCACTTATTTTTAAAGTAAGCATCATCTTTGTCATTATTCTGCAGGTTAATTGCTTTTAGGATTGTTCATAACATCAGCCTTTCTTTTGCTATCAGCATGCCCACACAGTTTTATTGATATATACATGTGTATAATGTCTGTATGACATGAAAAAAATCTATGATAAGCCTTTTCCCTAAGTTATAAATGTGGTATAATTCCTGAAGTACTTTGAAAGGAAGCCCTCTTTAACCTTCTCAGATCCATCTGCAATTTGGAGAGCTTTTTATTCTCTAGAGTTGAATGCAAAAACAATGGAAGGGCAAACATCCCAGCACAAAGCTAGATTTGCCTTCTGCCTGTCTTGTCGACTGTGCGCTCCCAGTGCCTTGAACAGTAAGACCAGCTCAAATATCTGCTGACTTGAGGTTCTACTCACAGGCCAGGCTCTCAGCCCATCAGGGTGACTGGCGAGCAGTTGCCTGCTTGTCAGCCTCAGGGCAAGAGCTGCCGTCACCGCTGAGTCACGGCAGGAGGGAAGTGTGACCGTGGATGGGGTGGCCCGGGACGGGACCCCTCCCAGGCTCCCCAGCCTGGTGCTCTGCTCTCCTGAGCCATGCAGTGCGGGCCCTGCGGGGCTGTCAGATGTCTGCTTTTGAACTTCATATAACCTCCCGATCCTAATGCCTTCCTGGGGGCCAAAGACACCCAGTCTAAAGTGATGAAGGGGAAAGAGGCTGAAATAATCTTGGCTATCAGTCTTGACTATCTACTCTTGGGGGACGTATATATGAATTCTTGTCAAATTCTGAAGTGTAGACAAATGTCACTCCAACAAAATCAGTAACTGGGTCTCTCCCTGACCAGACAGAAACTCCCTAAACACAAGAAGAAGCTGCGCCCCCATGATGGTCCGTGAGCCCCGAGTCTCCAGCAGCCACTTAACCATGCTCCTCAGGCTCCTGGGCATCATTTTGGCCACGTGTCAGAGAACTCGGGGTGGGTGAGGGGTGCGGGGAGGCCCTTAGCCTTTTCCTAACCCAAGTCTGAGGAATGCACATCCTCAGGGTCCCAGTGGAGGTCAAGACAGCTCTGTGAGAGTCCTACTTAGAGGCCCAACAGAGAGTTTAGAGGCTCTGACCGGCACTGACCCCACACAGGTGCTGAGTGCCAGGCTCACATGCCTGAAGCCATGAGTTGCACAACTCAAACCAAGAACTTCCTCTGTCTCTGGGGAGCGCCTGCAGACTTTATTGGGCTCAGGCATGTCAGACTCTGCAACCCCATGGACTGTAGCCCGCCAGGCTACTCTCTCCATGGGATTCTCCAGGCAAAAATACTGGAGGGGGTTGCCACGCCCTCTCCAGGGATCTTCCTGACCCAAGGAGCGAGCCTGGGTCTCCTGCCGTTCCCACTGTGCCACCTTCGAAGCCCCAGACTTACTTAGCAGTTGTATTTACTTTTTCATTTCCTGGGAAATTTTTACTGAATGATTTAGCTCTAAGTTAATAACTCATTGGCACGCTCTTGGAAATCTTTCTGTAATTTGTCTTTGGGCCACAGGTGGATACACTTGGGACTGTTTTGCCTGGTGACCCAAAGAGGAAGAAACAATTTAGGACTCAGTCACACCCTATGAGAACCATGAGCTGCCTGGGTTTTGGGGAACCAGGCTGTTCTGCGGTGGGACAGTTGAAGCTCACAGCCACACGCTCGGCACAAACTAGCCTTGTGGTTGGAAATCCAGGCAGGAAGGAAGGTAGACACTCACCCCAGCCCCTCCCCCAGAGCTCACTAGTCAGGGGCCTAAAACAGGGCAGGCAGTTCATCCAAGGCGGGCAGAAGATTCAGGTCTCCCTGCCAATGCCCAGAGGACAGAAGTCTCCAAGAGAGGGCAGCCCTGCTCTTTCCAGAGCGACCGTGGTCCCTTCCAGACATGCCGCTCATCTCCAAAGTCAGAACAGATGGAGTCCTGTCACCCTGGATGGACACTAGTGCAGCCCACAGGCTCATGGGATCCTGAGAACGTGGCCGCACTGCGTCAGGTCACATAATGGGTGTAGAATTGTCCAAGTTCAATGTCTAGGGGGAAAGTACTCATATTAGAAACATTTGAGTATAGGTATATAAGTGTGAGGACTTCCCTGGTAGCTCAGCTGGCAAAGAATCTACCTGCAATGCAGGAGACACAGGTTTGATCCCTGGGTCAGGAAGATCTCCTGGAGGAGGGCGTGACACCCCACTCCATCTTGCCTGGAGAATCCCATGGACACCTGGTGGGCTACAGTCCGTGGGGTCACAAAGAGTCGGTCATGACTAAACGACTAAGCACAGCACAGCACAGCACATGTAAGTATAAAGTTATAAAGCACATAAATTATGTATTACTAATATATATATATTTTTTAAGTGGCATGCATGCATACCTAGTTGCTTCAATTGTGTCCTACTCTCTGTGACCCCATGGACTCTAGCCCACCAGGCTCCTCTGTCCATGAGATTCTCCAGGCAAGAGTACTGAAGTGGATTGTCCTCCTCCAGGGGAATTTCCTGACCCAAGGATTGAACCCACATCTCTCATGTCTCCTGCACTGGCAGGCGGGTTCTTTATCACTATTTTAAGTGGGTAGAAAAATATATACATACATATGTATATATGTGTATATATATATGTGTATATGTGTGTTTTTATTTTACAAGGCCAGAGTTAATTTACTCTGAGAAAACACACAAAGAAATGAAACATAAAAAAATCAGGTGGAGATGAAGTGAGGCCCCACGTACATTTGCTGACTATACAGCAGTTGCTGCAGTTGAATCTGACACTTAACCTGGAGCTTCCAGCTGCCTGATGGAAGTGAGACCTCATCAGCTTCTCCTTTTACACAGGAGGCGGCATCAACTCCCTGTCCCCACCTTCTAGCCATGCGGTCTGGGGCAGTGTCCGTCCTCATCTGTCTGTGTGTCGGCCTCCTCGCCAGCACGTGGCGGTGACAACAGAACCACCGTGGGTGACAAGCGAGCGGACACCTGGGGGCTTGCAGGCGCCCCGCCCCCATCTGCCGCAGTGACAGCTGCTGTTTTCAGACAGATGTCTGCGTGTGCTCCTCGAAGGAGGCAGAGCTGTAGTTAGCACACTGCACAGGTGTTTTCCTGTTTAAATTGTTATCACAGGCAATCACGTGGCAGTCAGTGACCTCAAGGTATTTTTATGGCATGTTGGTGATTCATTTCATATGCAAACAGTGATCAACTGGATAATGAGTTTCCTTGAGGCTCGAGGTGCCCTTGGTGCCAGAGCCCATGGCAAGCGGAAGCAGGCTCCCCACTGGATGGGGAGGACCTGTGAGCTCTGTGTGGCCTGAGATAACGCCCGGCCAAGTCTGGAAGGTACTCTGCCACAGACAGATATTGTCCCGAGAATCTTCAGTAGCATTTAAAAAAAAGTTGCTTTTTTTTTTTTTAATTTCCAGGAGCCTTCCACAAGGAAATCTTTTGAGATGCTATTTAAGTGATATTTAATATGCTATGATGATCAGATTGAGTTACAAAATCCATAAGCAGCAGTCGTTACTGATGTAAAATTCTATCTCGGCTCAGTAACAGCCGCAGGTGAGGGAGCCACTCTGTCTTGCCTGGCAGATGCGGCTCAGTGCATCCCAGACAGAATCCGACTCCTTCAGAAACGATCACTGCACAGCCTCTTCCCCGGAATGTTTGAGGGGAGCCTTAATGAGCTGCTGATTATGAGCCAGCTGCTGCCCGAGGCCTTCACTTCATACCTCGACAAGCGATAGCATCAGGATCCTGTGAGGGCACCTCCTGGGTGGGTAGAAACCATAGAATCACAGCCGCAAGCGGAGAACTTGAAGGAATGTTAGAAATCATCCTCTCCACTGGCTCGCTGTGTCCATGAGAGTCTGACTGCCAGGACAGGGAAGACAGAGGAGGAGGGAGACACAGGATGGCAGCCCAGGGTCCCCCCTTGCTCTGAGCCCCACCAGGAGAACAGGGGCTTGTCCGGGATGGTCCTTAGGGAAGGAGGCAGCACTCATTTGACAGTGAAACATCCTAGGGTATCACTTCTCTGTGCATTTGACCGAATAAGATGATGCTTTGTGTCTTTAAAGTACTCAGTGTATTCAACTCTTGCAACCCCAGGAACTGTCACCTGCCAGGCTCCTCTGGCCATGGGATTCTCCAGGCAAGAATACTGGAGCAGGTTGCCAAGCCCTCCTTCAAGGAATCTGCCTTCCCAACCCAGGGATCAAACCTGGGTCTCCTGCATTGCCAGGCAGATTCTCTACCACTGAGCCACCTGTGAAGCCCGCGGCTTTAAAGTACTAGTTTCTCCTTGTAGTTCCCAGACAGTCCTCTGGGGGCACTCTCCCCACTCAAAGACCCTGATGCTGGGAAAGATTGAAGGCGGGAGAAGGGGACAACAGAGGGTGAGATGGTTGGATGGCGTCACCGATGCGATGGACATGAATTTGAGTAAACTCCTGGAGTTGGTGATGGACAGGGAGGCCTGGCGTGCTGTGGTCTGAGTCAGACGTGACTGAGAGACTGAACTGAATTGAACTGAGGCCCTCAGCTCCCCAAGGGGCTCGGGTGATGCCCTCAAGGTGAGCGTAGGTTTGTTTTGTGCCTGTGGGGTGTCAGGTCTGCTCCGCTGCCTCCACCACGAGCTGCTGGACCGATGTCCTGGCTTCTGGGATCATCTTACTTCTTGAGTGAGGCTGTATCACCTAGCGGCTGGGAGTGTGGAGCAGACCTCTGGGCGGGGGGCTCAGCCACTGTGGGCTCAAGTTCCCATGTGGAAGGGGCTCCCAGCACCTCAGAGCTCCAGGCTGCCATGGGGGGTCATCGGAGTTAAACAGTCCATAAGAGGCTGGGCCAGTGCCCAGGGTAGGTGCTGAGCCAGGCAGGCGGTGGCCCTCAGCCCATCCATCCGGGCGGCCTGCCTGAAGCCCCCATGACCTTTAACTAGTCCACAAACAAATGTGGTATTCAATCATATGCACAGTATTTAAATTAAATGGGTGTGGCTGTGAGTCCCTCCCGCTTCTGGGTTTTCTGCTCGAGTCTTGTTTTCCTGAAGATGAAGTAATCATCAGAGGAAAACAGCAGAAGAGAAAGGAGCGTCTAGCGATAACTCACCGACGTCCCCAGGAGTCTGAGCACCGGCTCGCTCCTTTGTCCCTTTCCGGCGGGGACAGGGTGGGCCTTGTTACTGGTGTGTTCTATGCCGAGCGCGCTGATCTCCAGCCTCCAGCATCCGCATAAGCTCGTCTTACTTACTCCCTGTGCTGGGTGCTAAGTCACTCGATCGGGTCTGACTCTTTGCAGCCCTATGGACTATAGCTCACCAGGCTCCTCCTCCATGGGATTTTCCAGGCAAGAATACTGGAGTGGGTTTCCATGCCCTCCTCCAGGGGATCTTTCCCGCCCAGAGATCGAAGCCAAATCTCTCGTGTCTCCTGCACTGGCGGCAGGTTCTTTACCACTAGCGCCACCGGGAAGCAGTTACTGGCTGGCCGCACCTGTCAGGGCACGTGGTCCAGGCCGCCAGCACGGCTCACCTGGATGCCTCCAGGAGCCTGGCCTCCATCCTCAGCATGCCCCTCTGCCCCCAGCCTCCCTGGGCCCCCAGCCTCCCCACACCCGTGGGGCCCTGCAGGCCGGCACTGCCTGCCCCGCCCCTACTTGCTCCTGGCTCCTGGAGCTCAGGGCCTTTGCCGGGGCAGCCCTTCCCCAGGCCTCCGCACCCAGGTGACCAGCCCCCTCAGAAGAGAGCGGCACGGGGACGGAGGGCTGTGCCAGCCCTGAAACGAGCCCTCGGCCCTCAGAGCTCAGTGTCACAACTTGAGCTGTGTGACACCCCACCAAGGGTAGGCTCCCTGTCCGCAGGGACTCCAGGGTGGTGGACGGCTTCTGCCCGAGGGCTGTGACGCGGGGCCATGTCCCTGAGGGGACAGCGCCCTTCATGTGCACTGAGGGTCCGTGGGCCCGCTCTGGCTGCAGCCCTCCAGTGGGGGTCGGCATATCGTGTGCCTCCCACAGCCTGACCCGCAGCCCTTGGAGGAGCTCGGTCACCCGGTGGATGACAGAGGGGTGGTGGGACCCAGGACCCCGCCCCCCGCCCCTTCTCTCTCTAAGACACCTTTGCAAACTGCGGCTTTTCACCGAGGATGCCGCAGCCAGTGTGACCGCCCGCCTGAGCCCTTTACTCCTGAGGCGTTCTGCCCCTGGGCGGTGGCTGAGCCTTTGGCTCCGGAGGAGGGCCGGGGACTCGGATGGGGCCGCGGGGGCCTGGACACGGGCGGGGCCTGGGGGCCCTGGACGTGGGCGGGGCCGGGGGCTGGATGTGGGAGGGGCCAGGGGCCCTGGATAGATGTGTATAAGAGACAGGGCTTGTCCGGGATGGTCCTTAGGGAAGGAGGCAGCGCTCATTTGACAGTGAAACATCCTAGGGTATCACTTCTCTGTGCATTTGACCGAATAAGATGATGCTTTGTGTCTTTAAAGTACTCAGTGTATTCAACTCTTGCAACCCCAGGAACTGTCACCTGCCAGGCTCCTCTGGCCATGGGATTCTCCAGGCAAGAATACTGGAGCAGGTTGCCAAGCCCTCCTTCAAGGAATCTGCCTTCCCAACCCAGGGATCAAACCTGGGTCTCCTGCATTGCCAGGCAGATTCTCTACCACTGAGCCACCTGTGAAGCCCGCGGCTTTAAAGTACTAGTTTCTCCTTGTAGTTCCCAGACAGTCCTCTGGGGGCACTCTCCCCACTCAAAGACCCTGATGCTGGGAAAGATTGAAGGCGGGAGAAGGGGACAACAGAGGGTGAGATGGTTGGATGGCGTCACCGATGCGATGGACATGAATTTGAGTAAACTCCTGGAGTTGGTGATGGACAGGGAGGCCTGGCGTGCTGTGGTCTGAGTCAGACGTGACTGAGAGACTGAACTGAATTGAACTGAGGCCCTCAGCTCCCCAAGGGGCTCGGGTGATGCCCTCAAGGTGAGCGTAGGTTTGTTTTGTGCCTGTGGGGTGTCAGGTCTGCTCCGCTGCCTCCACCACGAGCTGCTGGACCGATGTCCTGGCTTCTGGGATCATCTTACTTCTTGAGTGAGGCTGTATCACCTAGCGGCTGGGAGTGTGGAGCAGACCTCTGGGCGGGGGGCTCAGCCACTGTGGGCTCAAGTTCCCATGTGGAAGGGGCTCCCAGCACCTCAGAGCTCCAGGCTGCCATGGGGGGTCATCGGAGTTAAACAGTCCATAAGAGGCTGGGCCAGTGCCCAGGGTAGGTGCTGAGCCAGGCAGGCGGTGGCCCTCAGCCCATCCATCCGGGCGGCCTGCCTGAAGCCCCCATGACCTTTAACTAGTCCACAAACAAATGTGGTATTCAATCATATGCACAGTAT